>PVKC010040585.1:0-12255 GCA_004027635.1 Crocidura indochinensis | reverse complement strand
ACACACACACAGCAGACATGTACTTTAGAAAGCTTTGTTATTTTGTTGGTTTTTAAGAGTTATAAAGTGATCAAAGATTTCTGAATTCATTTTATTTTGATAGTTGTTTGTAAGAAGGTCTTTAGCTAGAAAGACATCTCACAAGTTATATACATAAGTTCAAATTTGGAAAAGAGAATGCATTTGGTAGGCTTGCTAAATCATTGTATTATTTTCGGTATCATTTCTACTGATTCTGATAGATTCATCTTCTACCAAAATGAGATGCTTAGCTTCCTGAAAGGCAATTTTAAAATCATTGAGGTTAGACTGAATAATTTCTGTTATTGTTCCTTTAATGCATTTGCGGTTTGTTTGTGAACCTAACTTGATGGCACTCAGGGGTTGCTTCCAACGATTCTCAGAATACCATGTGGTGTGGAGGATTGAATCCAGGCCTCCTGCAAACGAAAAATGTGCTCCAGCCTGTTTAACTATTTCTCCATCACTGAACTGTATGGTTTCAACAAGCATGAGGATCATATATTTTGAACATCTTAAGTTGTTTATGTTATTTGTTGCCCAATTTTTAAAAAATATGCAGACACAATAAATTTTATTGGTGACAAATATTACTTTCATCAACAAAACAATGTTATAATGGGATCTCTTCAAACATTGATTCTCAAAATGTATGTCCATGAATGTTCCTTTCAAAAGCAGTTACTTTTCATTTTCTTGTAAAAACATATTTACTTTTTCTTTTTTAAAAAATAATGAATGGGGCCCAGGAGATAGTATGGAGGTAAGGTGTTTGCCTTTCATGCAGAAGGTCATCGGTTCGAATCCCGGTGCCCCATATGGTCCCCCATGCCTGCCAGGAGCAATTTCTGAGCATGGAGCCAGGAGTAACCCCTGAGCACTGCCGGGTGTGACCCCCCCCCCCAAAATAATGAATTGATGGTCTGCGGATGTGAATCAGAATAGAGTACCTGCTGTGTGTGTATGTGTGTGTGTGTGTGTGTGTGTGTGTGTGATGCCCTGGGTCTAGTTCTTTGCAGCTCATATTCAAATAAATAAAATAAAATAAAATAACGGACTGGAGGTTTTCCATGAAAGTTCTCCAGCATGTCTGGGTTAATCAAACCAGTACCAAATTTGGTCATGGAGAGAAAAGGTATACA
Organism: Crocidura indochinensis; assembly: GCA_004027635.1. Classification (NCBI taxonomy): domain Eukaryota; kingdom Metazoa; phylum Chordata; class Mammalia; order Eulipotyphla; family Soricidae; genus Crocidura; species Crocidura indochinensis. Next base: position 11,092 of record PVKC010040585.1, on the reverse strand, counting down.
ATTTATAGCATTGAACTCAAGGCTTCGCATATTCTAGGCAATGGAGTCAACAATTTGAGCTATTCTCCCCATTCCCAAACATGTCTACTTTTAGCTAACATTTTTTTTCTGAGTTAATACAATTACCATTTAAGTGAAACTGAGAAAAAATTGTAATATTTGCCTTTGGAAAGAAAATAGCTATAATTGTCCAATAACTTACATAGGTGACTAGCATTCAACTATTCTATAATAGTATTCACTGAATTTTAGGTAGTCATATGACAATTTTCATCAAATTTATTGTAACAGTTGATATTTAAAAAATAAAGCTTAGGGGCTGGGCGGTGGCGCTGGAGGTAAGGTGCCTGCCTTGCCTGTGCTAACCTAGGATGGACCGCGGTTCGATCCCCCGGTTCCCCATATGGTCCCCCAAGCCGGGAGCGACTTCTGAGCGCATAGCCAGGAGTAACCCCTGAGCATCACCGGGTGTGGCCCAAAAAAAACAATAAATAAATAAATAATAAATAAATAAATAAAGCTTAAATATGAGGCCTGGAATTGACCTCTGAAACCAAAGCATAAAAATTAAAACTATGGGGGCCCGGGAGATAGCATGGAGGTAAGGCGTTTGCCTTTCATGCAAAAGGTCATCAGTTCGAATCCCGGTGCCCCATATGGTCCCCTGTGCCTGCCAGGAGCAATTTCTGAGCATGGAGCCAGGAGTAACCCCTGAGCACTGCCGGGTGTGACCCAAAAACCAAAAAAAAAAAAAAAATTAAAACTATGTCATATATTGAATGTTATCCCAGAACAATAACTATTACCTTCATAGCCATAAAAGTATCTTATTTAACAATAGAAATTGTATTTTGTGTCTTTTTGGGGGGAGAGGGGCCATACCCGGTGGCGCTCGGGGGTTACTCCTGACTCTGCACTAAGATATCTTTCCTGCAGGCTTGAGGTATGGGATGCCAGGGATCAAACTCGGGTCCATTCTGTTCTGGGCCATGTGCAAGGCAATGCCTTACCGCTGTCCTATCGCTCTGGCCCCCAAGTACTTTGTGTCCTTGAATTTTTTGTGCTTGTGTGTCCAAGTATTTTTCTCCTTGAATTTATATCTCTTTCCTATTTTGCTGTTCCCTCTAGTAGAGAATGATTTTAATGCGCTTATTTTAATACTATGCATTAATCATCATTATTCTCTATAGTAAAAATATGCATTTAACTTGAAAGCTTAATTTTGTAATTACCTGTGAACATAGCCTCTAAGTGATAATTGCATCTTGGATAAAGCTATCATTATAATTGTTAGTACTATGTAATTGGTCAAAACAGCTAAATATATCGTAACTTTCAGAAATAATCATTATACATATTTTTAATTGTGAGAGGAAAATAACTTAATGACACGAATAAAACTGGATATGTTTCATGTATCCAGGGATAAATATTGCTTGTGTTTTGAGTGGTACAAAGTTTACATCAGTCTTATTCATGTATTTCATGTTTCTAAATGTTGACCCCAAGAAACATCATTCACATTAATAAGATAGGAATAGAGATTTTGTGAAAGTGCAGTGCAATGCTGCACAATTTGTTGAAACACTTCTATATCATATGCCAAAAAGTCCCCAACTGATGAAATTGCTTTTAATAATCTCTCTTTTGACAATTCTAATTTATTCTTCACTTCGGTTGAAAGCAAAGAATGGATACATTAACCAGTCATTAGAGTTCATTCACTCAGGTCCTATTGAGATCTACTAAACGATTATACTAGTCAGCTTTTGCTCTATAACCAATAAAATCTCAGTGGCATATAACACAAAGTACTTATTACTTTCCCTGGAAAATATGTAGGTCAAGTGATCAACTCCGGTTCAGGCTATAGGTCAGTTTCAGTCAGTTTGCTATGAAGTCCAGAATGAAGACCCAATATGCCTATTTTCATGTCAGCAATGTAAAGCATGTTAAAGTCTTGGCATAGAATTGTCATCTAATCCCTTCTATATAAATCCTATTGGTCAAAGAAAAATCAAATGTCCTTCGTCAGTAGGGATGCATATTCTCATATCTGTATGACGTAGAATGTTTGTGAATGATTGGTGACAATCTAATGAATGATACCCAGTCACTGTATTTTTTCCTTATTGTTTGTTTTATTTTGGGTTTAATGTGTGCTTAGTAGTTATATATTCAGAACAATAAATGAAAAATTGTTGGACATATAACTTTGTAAAGCTGTCTTAATATTTATATATTGCAAGTCAACTATAAATCAATAAAATTGGATTGAAAAAATTAAAAGTGTTGGTCATTAAAAAAGCAAGAACCGGGGCCCAGGAGATAGCATGGAGGTAACGCATTTGCCTTTCATGCAAAAGGTCATCAGTTTGAATCCCGGTGCCCCGTGCCCGCCAGGAGCAATTTCTGAGCTTGGAGCCAGGAGTAACCCCTGAGCACTGCCGGGTGTGACCCAAAAACCACAAAAAAAAAAAAAAAAGCAAGAACCACCTGAGCTGGACATCCTATTTTTTCCAGGTGGGTAGAAAAAATATAAGTTCACTTAGTAATAATAGATTAAATTGTACACTAGTGAACTTTCTTTTTCTAAAAATTATGTAAATTTTTTTTTGGTTTTTGGGTCTCACCTGGCAGCACTCATGGGTTACTTCTGGTTCTATGCTCAGAAATCACTCCTGGCAGGCTCAGAGGACCATATGGGATGCCAAGATTCGAACCACCTTCTTTCTGCATGCAAAGCAAATGACTTACCACTGTGCTATCTCTCGGGCCCCAAAATTATGTAAAAATTTAATTAAAGTTCTTTTGATAAGGAGCTGGAAAACTTGAACTATTCTATATTCAAAACCATTGTTCAATGCTTTGTATTACAGTGATACTTTTTTAGGTTATCACAAATTTTAAATATGTATTTTATTAATGTCTTAGGTAATATAGATTTCTGGTATTTCATTAGCAACTTTATCAAATCTATCCATAATAGATGTCTTCATATCAGCATATCAGATTCTTTTGCATCCAGATAACACAGTGAATTTTTCAGTTCTAATAATACGTAAATTATTATAAACGTCAAGAAATTTGACATTTATATTGAGAAATGTAAAAGACACCACAAAATAATTTGAAAAGCAAACAATATGTTCAAAATAATTGCACAAAAATTGTTATTCAGGAGAGGTTCAGATACAGAATGATCGCTTTTATATTTGGAATATAAAAAACATAGTACCCAACTACAAATATGTTTGTGATCATGGTACTTAAATAAAGATATTATTTTAAAAATGGGGGCCAGAGAGCTAGCACAGCGGTAGAGTATTTGCCTTGCATGCAGTCAATCCACGATGGATGGTTGTTCGAATTCCAGCATCCAATATGGTCCCCCGTGCTTTCCAGGAGTGATTTCTGAGTGCAGAGCCAGGAGTAATCCCTGAGTGTTGCTGGGTGTGACCCAACCCGCCCCCTGCCCCCCCCCCATCCCAAAAGAATGGCAAAAATAACAACAAAGACCTGAGAACTCAGTTTATCATGGGGTGGAGGAAACATAAATCATGGAACTGAGCCATGGGGGAGAAAAGTAGACACCTGGATAGTAGGTGTGTGGTGAAATACTGTGTATTTTATGGCTGAAACCCAATTACAAACATGTTTGTAACAATGGTACTTAAATAAAGAAATTATATATAAAAAATGAGATAGTGTATGCTTAATGACAGGGTCCTGTCATTAATGGTATTAAAAATCATGGTGCCTCATCGCAAAGAATGAGAATAAGCAGTACTGGAAAGGAATGTGGAGAGAAAGGAACTCTCTTTCACTGCTAGTGGGAATGCCGTCTAGTCAAATCTTTATAAAAAGCGATATGGAGATTCCTCTAAAAACTGGAAATTGAGCTCCCATAAGATCCAGCTATACACTCCTAGGCTTCTACTCTAAGAACACAAAAATACAATACAAAAATCCCTTCCTCACACCCATATTTATTGCAGCGCTATTTACAATAGCCAGACTCTGGAAACAACCAAGATGCCCTTCAACAGATGAATGATTAAAGAAATTGTGGTACATATACACAATGGAATATTATGCAGCCATCAGGAGAGATGAAGTCATGAAACTTTCCTATACATGGATGTATATGGAATCTGTTATGCTAAGTGAAATAAGTCAGAGGAAGAGAGATAGATGAAGAAAACTCTCGCTCATCTATGGGTTTAAAAAATAATAAAAGACATTTTTGCAGTAATTTTGCAGTAATTCTCAGAAACAAAGAGAGGAGGGCTGGAAGGTCCAGCTCATGACATGAAGCTCACCACAAAGAGTGATGAGAAATAACTACATTGTTAGAGAAATAACTACATTGAGAACTATCATAACAATGTGAATGAATGAGGGAAGCAGAAAGCCTGTCTAGAGTACAGGTGGAGTGAGGTGGGGAGGAGGGAGATTTGAGATGTTGGTGATGGGAATGTTGCACTGATGAAGGGGGGTGTTCTTTACATGACTGAAACCCAATTAAGATCATATTTGTAATCAAGGTGTTTAAATAAAGTTATTCATAAAAAAACCACGGTGCCTAAAATAAAAACTTTCGATTAAAATAAGATTTTGTTGATTCAATGTAGTAAATACATTACTAGACAAAAATATATCTATATGCTCTATTAATGACTCGGGATTTACTCTTGGCTCTATGTACAGGGATCATTCCAAGCAATTCTCAAGGAATCCTGTATTGTTCCAGCTGTCTGCAAGTCAAGCACCTTTATTATTTCTCTTGGTATCTTTCACCTATCATATACCTGTTCCATCTCACTTTGTCCCAGTGTATGATGTCTCTTATATCTTAATGAGTAACCATTTGATCTGATGTATATGATTCAAAGGAATAATTCGAAGATTCAAATAAGTAATCTAAAGTCACTATTCAAAGGATATAAATATAATAAAACATGTCATTTAAAAATGATTTGTGAATATTTACACTCCATTTTTATGTTTGATTTCTGGAATGCTTACTTAAATATCATCTGTAGATACCTAAAACTAATGTCATTAATTTCATTTATATCAAGAGCAAACATTCTCTACACTTAATGAGAGATTGTATGTATTACTAAATATTTATTTCAGAAACTACCTTACTAATTTGAATAAGATAATCTAACTTAGAAGGTAAAATATTTTAAGACATGGCTTGATAACATAGGTTTTAGCAAATAATAGAAAAATATGACCAACTATACTTATTTTGAGGTAGCAGGGGGTTTTGACTCAGAGGTTATTCCTGTCTCTGCGTCAGGAATTATTTCTGGTGGTCTCAGGCTACTATATGAGATGCCAGGGATCAAACACAGATTGGCCACATGCCAGACAAATACCCTCCCACTGTACTGTGACTCTGGTTCTACAAATATAAATATTTAAAAAGTAAATTTAACTTGGAAAGTATGATTGGTTAAATATGTAATAAATAAATGCTATTTAATAATGCAAATAATACCATCAATTTGTACTTGGTTTTTAGCCATAGAAGGGATGGATTTTGAGAGTGGCTGAAGAAAACTGCTGATGTTTAAATAGGCAAGGGAAAATCATTTTATCATCAGTGTGCTTTTACCAATGCCTCTTCCCTTATTTACCTTTACAAAACTCCCTCGTAATAAACAACACACTTCTTGGCAATCCCTGTTAGAGCAAGAGCCGTTGTTCATAAAACAATTGCGTCACTCTCACTCCCTAAAAATTCATGTTTCCAGATAATGACCAGCTCCAAAAGACTCTTATTTCTGAAACCTGGAAATATGTATGAGAGAGGGAATAAATGATTGGTGGGCCAATCATGGAAACACTACTAGGAAAGGAGACTTCCAGCAAATATCCAAAAGTCACCTTAATTTGGAGCTCTATTTTTTTCTCTCCTTACAGACTATATGCTACCCTGGTACAATTCAGGAAGCTGAGGGATACATCTTTCATCTTCATCTTCATCGTCATCATCATCATCAGCAGCAGCAGCAGCAGCAGCATCCTGCAAACTTGTTCAGCAAACCTGTTTAGGCTCTTTACCTCCCAGGCTCCTGAGAGACTTGGAGAGATCAGCAGATTAGCACCACCCACTGTGTTGTGGAAAGGACATTGTCCTTTTCAGCAAAAGCAGTAAGTGCCAGAGCAAGTCCCTCTTGTATTCTTTTTTATTCTGCCAAGAAGGGAACCCTTCCATTCAGCCACATAAACCTCCAAACCTCCTTTGGTTGAAGACTAAGAAACCAGCATCTGTGTTTCATCCACTTGATATTCTGGAGTGGTTCACTTCCCAGAGCATCCAGACCATTCAACTTTCTTTTGTAACATGGAACCAAGCTATTTTGAAAGACGATGAAAAAGAAAACCCACAGGGGTGATGAGAGAGAAGAGCATATACAAACAGCCTTCTCTATATTGAGCCCTTCAAACTTGTTTATTCTATAGGAAAGACTGTCATGATTTTTTTTTTTTTTTTTTTTGTGGTTTATAGGTCACACCCGGCAGTGCTCAGGGGTTACTCCTGGCTCCATGCTCAGAAATTGCTCCTGGCAGGCACGGGGGACCATATGGGGCACCAGGATTTGAACCGATGACCTTTTGCATGAAAGGCAAACGCCTTATCTCCATGCTATCTCCCGGGCCCCTGTTCTGATTTTCTTTAAAAAAAAATTTAAATAATTTCCCAAGAACATCACCAGAAATCTCTGTGAAAACAGAAGATAATCATGGTAATTTCTAATCTTATTTCAGAGCTGTAAAGATTCTGACATTTTAAATAATCCAGACTGAATACCATTTAGCTAAGTACATATTAAGCAAAGTATGCATCAGCCAGAACACAAAAACTGAAGAAAATCTAAGGGCATCAATGCTGGAACCCAACTTAGTTAAAACCTTCCCTCTACTCCTTAACAAGGGGACACAGCCTGACATACAGACTAAAGGACTGACTCACTGCAAAGGATAATTTTCAGCATAAGCTAAGTTTCTTTTACATTTTTTCTATTTAAAAAAGTAGTCTTTATGATATTTTACTTGCAGACAGTGGATTATTTCTTAGGATGTATCCAAATTACTATAAAGAAAACTGATACTATTTTCTAAATTCAAAATAAATGACGTTTTAATCCATGGTAAAATATTGCTTCTTTCCAATTTTACAAATGACAGCATTTGTAATTTGGGGTTTATTATCATTTACCAAGTTATTGAATTATTTTAGAGCGTTTCTTACATTGACCCATTTTCTATTCTATTTTTCGAGAGTTTTATACATAAGAATCACTTTATGTTCATTTTTTAGGTTTATTTTGTTGTGACATCAACTTTTTGAGACAAATATTTTTGGTTTGCATTGACTGATTAAGAATATATCTTAGGGGCCCGGGAGATAGCATGGAGGTAAGGCGTTTGCCTTTTATGCAGAAGGTCATCGGTTCGAATTCCGGTGCCCCATATGGTCCCCCGTGCCTGCCAGGAGCAATTTCTGAGCATGGAGCCAGGAGTAACCCCTTAGCACTGCCGGGTGTGACCCAAAAACAAAAAACAAAAAAAACCAAACAAACAAAAAATAGAATATATCTTAAAGTAGAAAGCCTGTCTCAAGTGCAGGTGGGGATGGGGTGAGGAGGGAGAATTGGGACATAGGTGATGAGAATGTTGCACTGGTGAAGGGAGGTGTTCTTTACATGACTGAAACCCAACTACAATCGTATTTGTAATCAAGGTGTTTAAATAAAGATGTTAATTTAGAAAAAAGAAAAGAAAAATTATATCTTAGATTCAGTTCTGAGAAATTCTGGGAATGTCATGGATTCTGTGAATTTTTAATTTTATGTCTGTCTTTCATATAAAAATACAAGAATATTGGATTTTATATTTTATTAATTCTTTTTCACCAAGTCTCAGAATGACACAATTCTTTACAACAGCAAAACACTTCTCATGACCAACTATTAAATTAGCTTCACTCCTATTCATTGACACCTTCCAAGAAAACTTCCCTCCCTACAGGCAGAACTCACAAAGACACAATAAGTAATGGTGTGGATTCTGCTTCTTGGAACAACCCTGGATAGTCCCTCATTTCCTTGGAATCCCTCTGGCTGAAAAGCTAAGAAAAACCATGGTTCACAAGTCACCCTGTGCATGCCAGCCTATTTTGCCTCTAGCTGGTAGAGAATGGGGAAATGGGGGCACAATAGCCATGATTAGCAGCTTAGAATCATCGTTGTCTTCCTCACTCGCTCATGGATGACATCTCCCAGCCCTGACCAGGGTGGGACACAAATATTTTTTTCTAATAAAGGCAAGTGATCCAAAAATACCCGGTGAAAGCCATTATAAACTGATTAAGAAATCTCTAATTCTCTTTATTCTTTTTTTTTTTGTACTAATAAGACAGAGATCGCTGAGGTGGTTTTTTTATTTGTTTATTTGTTTGTTTGTTTGTTTTTTCTTTGCCTCTATTCAGTCTAGGTAAAGCATAGACTGGAGCCCAGGTTTTCTCTCCTCACAGGACACTATAGGGAATGGAATCCATGTAGCTGATGCAAATATCCCTCCATTCTGTGGCTGCAGAAAAAGTCAGGGCATCTCTCCTGTCTAAAGGAGCAAGTTTTCTTTTATTTTCTATTATTTTTAATTTAAAAATTTTTTTAAATTTTTTTTTGGTTTTTGGGCCACATCTAGTGATGCTCAAAATCACTCCTGGCTTTGGGAACCATATGGGACGCCAGGGGAATCTAACCTAGGTCTATCCTGGATCAGCCCATGTCAGGCAAACGCCTACCACTGCTCTATCACTCTGACCCCAACATGTTTTATTTTTGCCATTAAGGAATCATTGTTAATTAAATTTCTAAGTCTTTCATACAATACAGTTCTTGAATTCTCTTTTCTTGAGGTATCAGTCCCCAATTGGGGATGTTCAAAATGGAAGGTATGTTCATTTTTTCTTTTTTGAGTTTTGCTTTTATTTATTATTTCATTGAATCACTGCGACTTACAAAGTTAGAAAGTTGAGTTTCAAATGTCAATCCCTTCACCAGTGATCCCTTTTTTTCCACCAATGCCCCCAGCTTTCCTCCTGCCCAGAACCTCACTCTGCCCTTTGGCAGGCACTTTCTGCTCTCTTTCTTCCCTTTAGGCTATCACTGTTGCTGATAGAATATCACACATATTACGTTGCCTCCTTTCAGCACTAGGTCCTCCTCCAGAGTGGCCACTTCTGTCCACCACTACAGTGATCCCTTCCTGGGTCTATTTCCCACCATCCCTCCCCCAAGTAGCTAAAGCACTTCTGATGTTTTACTTTTCTATTTCCATTGGGCATTTGTTATTCCACAACTATGATCTTTCATATTTCTTTTTTATCAAATACATATGAACAAATATTGAGTCTGGGGTGCTCCTACGTGGTGCTCAGGTAGCTCAGGAGCATCATTAAAAAGTCTTGGTCAACCATGATTGAATGCAAGAACCATTGGATGCTTCCACCAGCTGAGCCAGCTATCAGCTGCTATATTCCGGGGTGTTCAGATGTTCCACATGGTGCTGAGGATGGAAAGTGTGTCACATCATTCCCTAACCACTATACTATATTATGCTAGCTTCCAGACACAAGGTCTTTTTAAAAGGAGGTTCATGATACAGACACTAATTCTTTTATTTGGGAAGGGGATGTTGGGCCACACTTATCAATTCTCATAGATTACTACTGGCTCTACACTAATAACTAATAACTCTTGGCAGCATTCAAAGGACCATCAACAATACTAGGGATTGAACCCAGATTGGCCTTGTGCAAGGCAAAGGACCTACCTGCTGTGTTGTCACTCTAGTCCCATGTATAAACCATTTATATTTTTCTAGAATTTTCCTATATCTCAGACCCCCCCTTCCTAATATTCTTTATATACATACATATATTTGGGGGATTGGGTTGCACACCTAGCTGTGCTCAAGGCTTACTTCTGGCTCTGTGTTCAGTGGTCATTTTTTGTCATGCTGGGTGCTCATTTGGTGCTGGGAATTGAAACTAGGTGGGTCGCAAGTAAGACAAGTGCCCTATCCGTTATATCGTCTCCGTAGTCACTGTGTATATGCTTTATGCAGTGCTATGTAACTAATAAAATTTGGAGGAGTGGGAGTTGCTGATTGGGCCATTAGAGGCTATTTCCAACTCTGCTCTAGTAATACTCAGAAGATCATGTGAAGCTTTATCAACCAGAGATGGTCATATGCAGAGCAAGCACCTTAACTCCTGTACTGTTACTGTGTCTTGAGCCAATAAAACTTCCATGACTTAAAAAGTTTTTGTTGATACTGGTTTTTATTGCTTTATTTTTGTTTGGGGTCACACCTGGAGGTACTCAGAACTTACTCCAGGATTTATGCTCACAGATCATTCCTAGATGTGCTCTGGGGACCATTTGTGGTAACTGGTTAGAATCAGGGTCAGTTATATGCAATGGAAGAAACCTAGTCTCTGTACAAAATATAAAAGTTTTATTTTCTTTTTATTCTTGGTACCAGGTTTTTACAGATACAAAGCAAGGATTCTACCACTGGGCCAGATCCCAGCCCCTAAATGTTTTATCTGATAAAATAACTCTTTCGGATCTTAACTTATATTTAACACTTTAAATTGCATGTTTTCTTATACATTTTAAATTTCATTAAGACATGATTACATATGATACATTTTATTTGCTTTAAGAGTACGATTTGGTAATTTTGTATACTTATAGAATTGAGTAACCAAAACTTGGTTTTAAAACATTTGCTATAACCTAAAAGAAACTTAATACCATCATTATCCATTCCCATCCCCAGCCTTAAGCAATAACAAATGCTGTTTCTGTCTTTAATTATTTGTGCTTTCTTTGGACAGTTTATGTACATGTGATCATTCAATATGTATGGCTTCTTTCAGTGAACATATTTTAAGTTTATCCACATTGTAGCATTTGTCAGTTTTCTGGTCTTTTTCATTGCCAAGCAAGATTCCTTAAATTTATCTTTGGCTTGTACTTGTATAATCAACTTTTTCTTT
>PVKC010040584.1:0-12307 GCA_004027635.1 Crocidura indochinensis | reverse complement strand
CAAAGACTTTATGCCTCAAGGCCTCCATGTTTCCTTCAGTCACAGATGATGTGAACCCTACCCAGGCTCAACCTTGGAGGGTAGTTTGGGAAAGCAGGCAGAAACCCATCATTTTTTGAGATGACTTTCTTTTTCCTAGAGATACTGGGAAGTACCTAAATGATCTATTTAAATTATTGGCCCAAATGAAATTTAAATTATTTAGAATTTTAAGTCCACATTTTATTTTCTCCATGGCATGAAGAACTAGATTCATTTGATAAAGCACTATGATTCAAGCCCCAGTCAGAATTCCAGTATCTGGAGTCCCAATTTTCAAGGGGCTCTGCTGCAGATTAAAATATAAAATATATAGTAAAATATAGTATGAAGTCCACATGTTGGATGAGGCCGCTCCAGGCACTGTGTTTCTAACCCCTCAGGCAGATGGGCCTGATGATGCAGGATAATGGCGGAGAAATAATTCACAAGCAGTCAGTTCAAGTTTCATCAGCGTTAGCTTGTTTTTATTTATGGCCCTGTCTCTGCCATGTGCAGCCTCTGAGTCAAGTTGGCCTAACTCTTCTCTTTGCTAAGCTTTCTGCTGCCCCACACCCTGTTCTTTTGCTGCTTCTCTCCTGCCTTCCCCCAGGCACATTCTTTTATTTTATTTAAAATAGCCCACCCATTCCAGGTGTGAGCTAGTCTGATCCTTCAGGTGGGATTAACATCTCAAAAGAAGAGATTAGGGAAACAGGAAGTTGGGGACAGGGTTACTTTCTGTATGCATTTTTGTTTTCAGATCCAGTCTTGAGTGGATTTCTAACACCAGTGATTTCTAACACTCCCTGGAGTATGATTAATGTTTGGTTCAGATTTCTCAGGTTCTTTAGTAGAAAGCAATCTTTGGTGGGGAAGACTTTTATTTTATTTTATTTTATTTTTTGGTTTTGGGGCCACACCCGGTGATGCTCAGGGGTTACTCCTGGCTATTCGCTCAGAAGTCGCTCCTGGCAGGCCCGGGGGACCATATGGGGAACCAGGGGATCGAACTTCGGTCCATCCTAGGTTAGCACAGGCAAGGCAGGCACCTTACCTCCAGCGCCACCGCCCAGCCCCCTTGCATTTTTAATGCTTTTGCCATATTATTTTATTTTGCCTAAAATAAAGAATAGATTTTTAAGCAAAACACAATAAAGAGAACTATGTTTCAGTGTTGGTGTGGGACAGACTTGGTGACCTTGTTGCATTTATAGGTCATGGATCCAGGAATTAAATCTTCAAACCAAAGGTTTACATTGACTCCTAGACAAAATTAATCCATATAATTTGCATTGATATGATCCACCATTCTCTACTGATTTTGATTAACTCTGATCAGCCTGGTGCCTGGTTCCTGGCTATATACTCTATATTTTTACTCAATGGTCCTCTTAGACCGAGGCAATAGAATGCTCTTTGGTCTTCTTTGTATCGTACGTGACTGTATTTTATCACATTTTAAGAAATTCATATTGATAACTGTGAACTGAGAAATTCAAGACAATAACACATTATTACTGTGCAAAGAAACAAGATTTTGTCATATTTGTTTTCATTATTTTATTTATTTATTTATTTTTGTTTTTTTGAGCCACATCTGTTTGATGCTCAGGGGTTACTCCGGCTAAGTGCTCAGAAATTGACCCTGGCTTGGGGGACCATATAGGATGCCTGGGGATCGAACCGAGGTCCTTCCCTGGCTAGCTAGCACTTGCAAGGCAGACACTTTACCTCTAACACCACCTCTCCCACCCCTGTTTTCATTCTTTTTAAACCTGATGAATTTGTCTTTTTTTTTTTTTTTCAGGTTTTCCCCAACACTATGGCAGCATTTCAGATGAAATTTCTTTCTCCTCAAAAATTTGCTTTGTCCTTGGCCACATTTAGATGTATTCAGGGACTCCCAGTTCTGTGCTCAGTTTTTACTTTTGGTAATGCCTTTGAGAAGCACATAATGAGGGAAATTGAACCTGCAAAGTCTATGTTTAGTTGACATATTTCTTCAGTCTCCCTATATAATGTTTTTTATGTTTTCGTTTGGTTAGTTTCGGGTCACATCTGGTGGTGTCGGGTCACATCCGGTGGTGTCAGGCCTTATTCCTGACTCTTATTTTGACTCATTTTGACTCATTTTTCTTCCCACTTTCTCCAGAAGCAGATTCATAAGTTTGATGTGAATTCTCTGAATCCATTAAAAATATAGTTATATAACCAAAGGTACACAGGCATGGAAAACACAAAATATTGTAATATGTCTAATAGCTAACCAAATAGTACCAACTGATCTATAATTTGATGACTGTATTTTCACCCAGTCTTAATGAGACTAGATATTATGACTCTAGGTTTATATTTGAAACATTTTATTTGCTCTTGCTCTCTTATTGACAAACATCAAAACATTTTTAGTTATAGTTATAGTTATAATTTCTCAAGCATGTTTTTCAAAATTATACAGTTCCCTATTGCATGCTCTGGAAGTAAGAATGCTTGCCCTCTTGTACTCTTAGGAGGTGGTTATCACTAGTAGATAGAAATCTTGTGTGCATGCATCTGTTCTTATCTATATACTAATTTTTTGAGGCAGGAGTGGGGTCTGTTTTATTTATCTCTGGGTGACCAGTGTCAAACAGGTAATATTGGGAATAACGGATGAACATGAAAAATATTAAATGTTCCATGCTTCCTCTGCTTTCTCCTTGACAGTGGGGCCGGGCAGTGGCACTGGAGGTAAGGTGCCTGCCTTGCCTGCGCTAGCCTAGGACGGACCGTGGTTCGATCCCCTGGTTTCCCATCTGGTCCCCCAAGCCAGGAGCGACTTCTGAACGCATAGCCAGGAGTAACCCCTGAGCGTCACTGGGTGTGACCCAAAAAAAAAGCATGTAAGAGGAAAGGGAAATCAGTTTCACCACTGAACATATATGGTACTCACATGGTCTCATTAAATGACCCCATTTATGCAATTTATCTGCGATTGATCATTTTATAAGTAGCACATAGATGCTGCTGGAAGTAGAGTGAATTCCTGCCAGTGATTCAATCTGCTAGGCAGAAACAGGAAACCTGAATCAAGATCAGTCCAAATCCAGATATCTACAGCAAGAGATCTCTCAACTTAGCTGCTCTGGATTTTTGTAGAACCCCCAAAGATCCGCTCAAAATGGAGCTGGAGTTGGCTTCACTATATTTTGTTTATGTTTTTGTTATACACTCGGGATGTTCATGGACTAATACTGGCTGTGCACTCAGGGATCACTCTTGATAGTGCTTCAGGGACCATATGGGATGACAGGGATCAAACCTGAATTGGTTGAATACAAGGCAAGAACCCTGGTCACTGTACTGTCTCATTAGCACCTGCTTCCCTATTTTTATCTGCTATTGAACCTTTTATTTTGCTGATATGGAAAAGGTATGATTTCAGATTTCCTAAATTCCTCAACTTGGACTATTTTCTTTCCTTTTTTTTTTTTTTTTCTGGTTTTTGGGTCACACCCGGCAGTGCTCAGGGGTTACTCCTGGCTCCATGCTCAGAAATTGTTCCTGGCAGGCACGGGGGACCATATGGGGCACCGGGATTCGAACCGATGACCTTTTGCATGAAAGGCAAATGCCTTACCTCCATGCTATCTCCCGGGCCCCTGACTATTTTCTTACTTTCACTATCATCTTGCCCCACTCCCAGTCTCTGAGGGAAGATACTCCTTAAGTATCCTATAATTTAGGCTTATCAGTCCAACTTCTCTTTCAAGCCTCTAGCTGGTACCTTATGATCCTAAGGTTGACATCCACTCTGGTATCAGTGAAGTCAGTGCTTTCATTTAAGGGAGAAGAAAGCTAGACCCAGGAGGTGTGCAAATATGTTCTAGACATGGATTATTATCATGGGTTATATCATACTGGAGTAGAAGTGGAGCTAAGATCAAGCAGTGGATGACCTTATCCTGTGACCTACTTAAGTCTTTTTATCTGTTATCTGAGGGGACAGTTTCCTTCTGGATCCTTGAGTGGTAGATGTGTTTGCCATCATGGTGGAGGCAAGGAAGAAAGGCCTGGTAATAGGAAAGTGCATTACAGATGCCAGAGGATATTCAGTCAATGAAGGTCAGCTGTGAGAGGCCCAGATGGAGGCTCCAACTAATACCGAATCTGCTGGCTAAGGTCAAAGAACTTGACTACAAGGGATTATATTAGTCAGTGATGATTGTTCTAAGAAACAAGCTCGGATGCCACCCCCTAGACACACACACACTTTCCTTAGGGCCAGCCATAAAATAAAATATATTGCCATTTTGTTTCACATCATGTTTCAGGGCTGCTGGTGTCCTCTGTGGGATGGTTCAAAGCAACTGGGCATTCCCCATATTCAGAATTTCTCCCTCTATCTGACCATCACAGCCTGCAATGTCATTATCTAATGACCTAATGATGAGTAAAAGCCAGTAGGAGCAGTATTTGGAATAGAGTGGCCTTCCTAGCTCCATGGTGAGTGGTGAATATTTCTACTACAATCCTGTCTGTCCTCAGTATCATCCATCCAGCTTACTTCTCTCTGAAGGAGCATCCTAGGACCACAATACTGATCTTGAGCATCAACATCTACATTCTCAGAGGAATAGGCCTTGTAGACTAGGGTGGTCCCTGAAGATAGAAGAGTTACCATAGTTTTTTCTCTTAGTCACAAGAAACTAAGCATTTGGTCCTCTGGATCTGGAATCCTTTCCTTTAAGACCCCCAAAATAGAGGACAAAGCTGAGCAGAATGGAAAGACAGTTGCCATGGGACTGAACAGAACATGGTCATTGCCACTGTTCCACAGATATTACTGTTAAGTACTTAATGCTGTGTGCGCAGTTGGGTTTTATGCTGTTCTTTGATTTGAGAAGGGCCTTGGCCTCCTAAACAGTGTTCAGAGGATCTGAGAGCCACATAATTCGCCAACTGAGTCAGACAGTTCAAATATTATACCTGGCAAAGCAGTGCTAATTGGTGCCTGGTAGTGTCTGAGAGTCTCCTGGTGGTGCTCAGGGAGCGGTGTGGTGCAGAGTATCAAACTCATTCATAAGTGTCACAGGCTGACTGAACCCAACATTAAGGGATTCAAAGTGGGTGCAGGACTTGACAATGGAAGCAGAGACTACATACTCAAAAGTGAGCTTGAATCTTAGTCCGTTTATTGACTGTTAGTTACAATGGGATATTTAAGCAGAACTTTTTTTGGTAAGTCATGATTTTTGTAATATGTGAAGGCTCACATCTGTTCTGCAGGGCTTAAGTTTATCCTTCCATGTTAGCCAAAGCTTATCAGTACATTCTGTGCGATTCATAAATTTCTTTACAATAAACAATTTGCAAGAATGTTGTGGTTTGCACCATTCCCATATATCTTCTAAAAGATAAACTTTAGGAGGATAGAGGGATTTTTTTTTTTCTTAAAGCAGAGACTTTCCTGGAATTAAAGGACAAGCTTTCTTCCATTAACAACTCAGACCATACCCTGGCTGTCAATTCTGATGTAAATTAAAACATTTGCAAGCTACCAGGTTTCCCTATGAATATTCCTTTCATCTGAGGGGACAAGGTGGTTTAAAGGCACAGAACATACTTTCTACTTTATGTGATTTCAAAGTTTTCTTATGTTTCTCTGATGCTGGGTTTTCCAGGTAAAAAAGATATTTAATCACGGCTGCATTTGCCTGTGTTAAATTCTTTCATCTGGAGGTAAATGCTCAAATATAAACATGCTTAGCAACAGCAGACTGGAGATTTATATTTAAACCGATAAATGCATGCAATTATAAGTGATCAATTATAAGTGATTTAAGCTAAGTTATACCACAGCCTCTTTCTGGGAAGTGGGTCTTTCTTGAGGGTGTCTCAGTTAATTATACTGGGATCATTGCCTCTATCACATAGTGACTACCTTGTGTCTTCTCTTCAGCAGGCTTGCTGCTTATTAGCTTCCTCTAAACCTGGACTGTAGCACTTAAGTATGCAAGGCACATGTTCCTGACCACTTAAATATGTCCCTGACTCTTGTGTAATCAGTTCTAACCTTGCCCAGTTCTTCCTCTTTGCAGCCTTCAAGTTGACATCTTCAGGGCCAATAAGCTGAAAAGTCATGGTATTCAGGCAGAAGAGCTGGTAGAGAAGAGCAGGGAATTTGAAATCCATTAACACTGGAGAGTCTTGGTTCTAGTATTTCGGAGCCTCACCCAGATCATCTAGAAAATGGGGGGAGAGTCACTTACAGTGTTGTTCTGAGAGAAAATGAGCTCATTATGAAAAGTGCTTAACTGATTGAAACCAGGCAGCACTCAGGAAAGCTGCGGTTATGTTCAAGTCCTTCCTATCCATTGTGCGAGAGGTGATTTCTGGGCACTTGCAAAAGGGTTGAGTCAAAACTTTATCTTGTGGTTTCCTTGGTGACCCCATTTTTATGAGCTGCCTTTCACTCCAGTGTCCCTTCTCTGCCCATCCCAATTCCCTCCCTGAATATTATCTGGCTTTGCAGAGGTCAGTGTTGGGGTAGGTTTAACCTTGATCACCAAGGTGGGGCCTGATGATACCAAGCTAGTCTCTGCTTTCTGGACCTGATGGTATCTGAAATCTGAGACCTGAACTGATCATACTGACTGTATCTGAGGTGGCACTCTTGGTCCTTAGCATGATCCTCTGTAGTATCTAATTTGAGCTTTTATGCCCTAATGCTGAGTCTGAGACAGCGCTTGGGAAGTAGTCTCGGTATGTTGGCATGAGAGTGAAGACAAGGTGAGATGGTGAGAAGGATGGCACATAAATGTGTGTTACTTTCCATGAGCAACAGAGATTCAGGTTCCCTAGAGAAAACTAAGCCTCTTGGAAAAGGGCAGCTGGACATGTCTATGAACTCTTATGTTGAACATTTGCCTCTCAGTGGTTAAGGGTCCCAGAAATATTTCACCTCCAGCCCCTGGGTTGTTCCTGGGTCAGACCTGAGTGGATTCCTCGAGATCTGCAAAAATTCAGAGCAGGTAAGTTGAGAGATCTGCTGTGTCTGAAGCTACTAGGACACTTCCCATGAAACTTTTGGCCAGTGCACACTTGAGCCACACTCTGGTGGACCTTCTGCACTGATCACGTCTTAAACCCCAACAAGGGAGAAGGATCTCCTGTTCACTTCTTTGCATAGTTTTTCCTGACATCAGATTTCAAAAAGCCAAACCTTACTAAGCACATTCCACAGTAATTTTCTTTCTGGCAGTCTGATGAACATGGCTTAAAACCAACTATTCAGGGAGACAGAGAGATGGTATAATGTATAGGGTGCTTTCCTTGCATGCTACCAAGCTGGGTTTGATCTCTGGCACCATAAGTTTTCCTGAGCATTTCTAAGAATGATCCTTGAGTCAGGAGTAAGCCCTCAGTACCACCAGATATGGCCTCCAAACAAAAACAAACGGAAAACACCTACTGTTCAATCCCGTACCCTGGAGTTGGGACCTGCTCGAACAAGATCTAGACCAGATGCAGTCTGAAGGCAATACAGAAAAATAGGGTGGCTCCATTGCATTTATTAGGTCAGGAAGCAGGCTCCGAAGATGCATGAGCATTTCAGTGCTGATCAGTGAGATCAGACAGAGTAGATAGGGTGAGTCATGAGCAGAAATGCACTAGCTGGAGGTAAGAAATTGGAAGGAGCATAGTAAGTGCAAGGCTATCTCTGCAGACAGTGTTGGCTTAACAGGAGACTCTCTGAGACCCGTATAAGACAAATCTCATCTTAAATCTTACTTTGGCAGATTTGAGGAAGAAATTTGAGAAGTGTTCAGGAGATCTGCAGGTTGTTCATGGCAATACTTAGCCTACCAGGTCAGTCCAAGGCAAAAGCAAAAGGATATGATTTTAGTGGTGCCTGCAGGAACAGTACCTGCCACACCACTTGGGTGATGCTCAGTGGTGCTCACTAAAATCACTCCAACAGTTCTCCAATTTCTTCTTTGACATCTCTTATTTAATTTTATTTCATACTGTGTTTTATTATACTGTTATGGCAGGATTTAATGCATAACATTCCAGCACTAAATGTCCACTACTGTGTCCTCTTTCCCTCACCACTGCCCTGGCTTTTCCTTTCATCTGATTCCTTCATTTTCTCATGCTAAGCTTTTTAATGAAGACCAATACCCTATTTCTATTGCCTTTAGGCATTTTCCATTATCTTACAGTTTCTTCATACCCCACATATAAAAGAGATTGCTTTGTTTCTCTCCCTCTCCTTCTGAGTAAAAGTACCAAACTCTACAAATCTATCTACATAGAAACAAATGGAATGAATTTGTCTTTTCTTATAGTCAAGTCATATTCCATTGTGTCTATGCACCTTAGCTATGCTCGCTGCAACATTAGTCACACATATGGCCCCAAATCTGAGAGCAGCCCACCCACATGTCTTGTTTTGTTATCTTAAAGGCACTTCCCTCAGTCTGCGCCCCACAACTTCCTCGTGGCCACCTTGCTGTTGTCATTAAGATAGGAGGAAGTGATCATTTCCATACGCATCTCTATGGAGATGCATTTTCACCTGGCTGCGTTTCATCCGGAAACCTTGCTGGCTGAGACACGATAAGTCTAGACTTGCAAAGAGACACTTTTTGAGTTTTGCCCTAAAGAGGAAGGTGCCTGAAGGGAATCCTGGAGAAGAGCATGCAGAAGAACAAGGCCGTTGCTTCCACTGACCCCAGTTTTCCGAATGTAGGTGTGAGGACCACTTCTCCACCAGGCCGGTTCTGCAGGAGTAGCTCTCTGTAGGCAGCATGAATCACCTTCTAGACCGTGGGCAGCTAGTGGGGTCTGTGGCTTCTCCCTTCATGGTGAAATCATCAACCTGTCTCAGCTTTCCCGGCTGCTGAAACACATAAGGTCTGAGAGTCCCTGCATCCACCTGTCTGCCTGGGAGGTAGAAAGAACAGTAGAGAGCATGGTCTTCTGCCTTGTAAATCTTTTCTCTTTACAGCCCACTTACAACCACTATTATCTGGGTACAGGTTTAGAGGCTTATAAATCCCGCTTGGTAGGGCCCTGGGAAACCTAATATCATTCAAGCCTGCCACCAAAAGGCCCAGTGACTTTGCATCCTCAGATTTTTGTGCTGAACTGATGGCCTGGTTAAGATATTGAGAATTGCAGGGACTAAAACATTAGTATGGAGGTTTAGGAATTTGTAATCAAGTGTGTCTCGGGACCCATACCAGGCCTGAATACCAAAGATAGCTGAATACCAAATGCCCACAAAGACCTACATAAGAGTTAACTGACTCTCACCTTTAGCAGAGACACAGTTTAAATTCCCGCCCTCTCCCTGCCACACTAAACTTGTCTATGGAGCAGCTAGCTAGCAGCTATTATGCATCCCAGGCAAAAGATTCACTTATCAGGTTGCTTCTTGCTAAGGAAACTGAGAGCATTCAAATCAGTTCTACTGAGTCATCAGACATACTGACTTTGGATTTTATCCTGCGGAAGCCAGACTTTAGGGAGTAGCTGGACAATACAGTGTACTCAGCAGCACAAACTCTATGCCAGATGCTTTCTAGGACATTGTAAAAATAATTCATAGGATCATTTTTAATTATAATTTGATATTTAAAAACAATACATGCAACCATCAGGAAAAATAAAGTCATGAAATTTTCCTGTACGTGGATGGGCATGGAAATTATTTTGCCGAGTGAAATAAGCCAGAGGGAGAAAGACACAGTATGTTCTCACTCATCTGCGGAATTTTTTTTTTTATTTTTTTTGGGGGGGGGTCACACCCGGCAGTGCTCAGGGGTTACTCCTGGCTCCATGCTCAGAAATTGCTCCTGGCAGGCACAGGGGACCATATGGGGCACCGGGATTCGAACCGATGACCTTTTGCATGAAAGGCAAACGCCTTACCTCCATGCTATCTCCCGGGCCCCTCATCTGCGGAATTTAAGAAAAATAAAAGACACTATTTTAATAATACTGGGAGACAATAGACATGGGAGTTGGAACGACTGGCTCATGATATGAAGCTTACCACAAAGAGTCATGCATGCAGTTAGAGAAATAACTACACTAACAATTATCATTGACAGTGTCAGCAAGTGAGAGGAATAGAATGTCTGAGTTGAATACAGGCAGGGTGTGGGGAAGGAGGGAGATGGGAGGTATTGGTGGTGGGAAGGTTGCACTGGTAAAGGTGGTGTGTCCTTTTATACAACTGAAACCCAACTACAAACATGTTTGTAATTAGTGCTTAATTAAAGATATTATTAAAAGAAAAGAAAAAAGAAAGAAAACAATGTCATGTAAAAATAATGATTTGACTTTAAAATATCACTCTAATGGAACTGGAGCAAAAGTACAGTGGGCTAGAACATTTGCCTTGCATGGAATCAATCTGGGTTCAGTGACCCGAACCTAATGTGGTCCTTCAAGCACCACCAGAAATAAATAATTTCTGAGCACAGAGCCAGGAGTAACCCTCGAGTATCGTTGTGTGTAACCCGAACAAAAGAACAACAATTACTATTGCGAGTTCTGATTTGTAGGTGAAAATATCGGAAGCTGGAAAAGTCACGCAATTGAACAAAGGTTACCCGCCTTGAGACTCATCCATGAAGAGATTCATGCACAAATAATTCAACACTGTCTTCAAGGCCAAATGGAGAGGCTGCTACGACACATTCTGCTGCAAAAATCTCTCTTACCCCAACCAAATTTGCTAGGAGACTGCCCAGGGAGGCAATTTCCTGAGTGCTTGTCTTAGGGGTCTTATTACAACCAATCTCATCTTGGAAGGAAACTCAGGCACACTCTAGGATATCCCCAGAACGACTTGAAATTCATTGTGAACACTCTTGATATTTAGATGAAGTGGGAACGACTTGAAATTCATTGTGAACACTCTTGATATTTAGATGAAGTGGGAAAAGAGAATTAAGCCGGTGAGTGGAGCAGATAGAAACAATGATAGAACAACTTCTCTTCCTACAGATAAGAGCTCCTTTTATGAAGGCTGTAGCTTTGTGCCCACCTCCTATACTTCCTAAGTGAAATTCAGAAAGTGAAAATGGGCTTTGAGCTATCTCCTACAGGAAAGATGCTGGCCCAGAAGGCAGAGAGATTCTTTGGCAGTGGCTCATGATGAGGACAGCAGATTTCTTTCACTGTACGGAGTTTTCCTTGGAGATATTCTTCCACTGGGAGTTAAAAGGGAAGTAAGGTTTTGCCAGCTTGCAAGAGTGACTTCCTCCTGGGTCCATGGAGGGAGGCACTGTCTGTGCAGAGAAATACACAACCTCCTTTTCTTACCTTCCTAGAGGGGCCACCTTCTTAGTCAGAGGCACTTAAGAGATTCCCAAACAATGCTCAGGGGGCCCACGGGTCAGTCCTGGTGAGACTAGGCCAACTGAGGTTGTTGATTCAATGCTAAGACCCGCTACTTCTTGGGCTGCTGGAAGCCTCTGGTGCCACTATGTTGGTGCTCAAAGGTCTCCAGAGGTACATATGGTGGTACTCAGGAGACATGCAATTTAAGGGATTGGATTTTGGGGTCTTTGGAATGCAAAGCATGCACCTCTAAGTTACCCCATACCTTCTCACTTCCAAGCACACTTTATTTTACAAGAGAATCTGATGGGCCAGAGAGATAGCATAGTGGTAAGGCATTTGCCTTTCATGCAGAAAAATGGTGGTTCGAATCTGGCATCCCCTATGGTCCCCTGTGTTTGCCAGGGGCGATTTCTGAGCATAGAGCCAGGAGTAACCCCTGAGAACTGCCGGATGTGACTGATCCCCCACCCCCCAAAAAAAAGAAGAGAATCTGAATTTCAAAAATTTATTTTCTTGGGGAAGGAGTGGTGGTGCAGGGGTAAGGTGTCAGTCTTGCCCGCACTAGCCTAGGACAAACCTCGGTTCTATCTCCCCCGGCATCCCATATGGTCCCCCAAGCCAGGAGCGATTTCTGAGTGTATAGCCAGGAGTAACTCCAGAAACCCCAAGCATCACTGGGTGTGGCTCACAAAACGAAAAATATTTTATTTTCATCATTTGTTTTGGAATCACACCTGACAGTGCTCAGGGTTTTCTTCTGGCTCTGTACTGAGGAATGACTACTAGCAATGCTCAGGGCCATAGGAACTTGTTGGGATTTAACCTGAGTTGGATATGTGCAAGGGAAGTGTCTTAACCTGTCTTGTCTCTTGCAATAAAATGTCTTCACTCTTTCAAGACACTTCCCTCCCTCCCTCTCTCCCTCCCTCCCTCCCTTCCTTCC
>PVKC010040583.1:0-12308 GCA_004027635.1 Crocidura indochinensis | reverse complement strand
GGTCTCACTCATCTATGGGTTTTAAGAAAAATGAAAGACATTCTTGCAATAATAATAATTTTCAGACACAAAAGAGAAAAGAGCTGGAAGTTCCAGCTCACCTCATGAAGCTCACCACAAATAGTGATGAGTTTAGTTAGAGAAATTACTACATTTTGAACTGTCCTAATAATGAGAATATATGAGGGAAATGGAGAGCATGTGCAGAGTACAGGCATGGGGTGGGTGGAGGCGGGAGATTTGGGACAATGGTGATGGGAACGTTGCACTGGTGATGGGTGGTGTTCTTTACATGACTGAAACCCAAACACAATTATGTACGTAATCAAGGTGTTAAAATAAAAAAAAAGTTACTTGCAAAAAAAAAAAAGAAACCTATGGAACAATATCGCTGATGAATGCAGATGCAAAGATCCTCAACAAAATTCTGGCAAATAGAATAAAATGCCTCATTAAGAAGATCATGTACTGCAGTCAAGTTGGTTTCATCCCAGTAATACAATGCTGGTTTAACATCTGTAAATCTATCAACATAATACACAACATCAACAACAAGAAAAATAAAAACCACATGATCATATCAATAGATAAATAGAAAGCATTTGATAAGATTCAACACCCATTCTTGATCAAAACTCTCAGGAAGATGGGAATGGAAGGAACCTTTCTCAATATAGATAAGGTCATCTACCACAAGTCAGTGGCAAATATTATCCTCAATGGAGAAAAACTAAAAGCTTCCCTCTAAATTCTGGCACAAGACAAGGCTGTCCTCTCTCACCACTCCTATTCAACATAGCACTGGAAGTACTAGCTATAGCGATTAGGCAGGAAAAAGATATCAAAGGAATCCAGTTAGGAAAAGAAGAAGTCAAGCTCTCGCTTTTAGCTGATGACATTATACTCTACTTAGAAAACCCGAAAGTCTCTACCAAAAAGCTTCTAGAAACAATAGACTCCTATAGCAAGGTGGCAGGCTACAAAATTAACATACAAAAACAAAAGGCCTTTCTATACACCAATAGTAATAAGGAAGAAATGGACTTTAAGAAAACAACCCCATTCACAATAGTGCCACACAAACTCAAATATCTTGGAATCAACTTGACTAAAAATGTGAAGGACCTATACAAAGAAACTATAATACTCTGCTCCAGGTAATAAGAGAGGATATGCAGAAATGGAAACACATACCCTGCTCAGTGATTGGCAGGATTAACATCATCAAAATGGCAATATTATTCAAGGCATTATACAGATTTGAAACGATCCCTCTAAAGATCCCCACGACATTCTTCAAAGATGTGGATCAGTCACTTTTGAAATTCGTCTCGAACAATAAACACCCTAGAATAGCGAAAGCAATCATTGGGGAAAAGAACATGAAAGCAATTACTTTCCCCAATTACAAACTTTACTACAAAGCAATAGTTATCAAAACAGCATGGTATTGTAATAAGGAAAGGCCCTCAGTTCAGTGAAATATGCTTGAATACTCAGAAAGTGTTCCCCAGACATACAGTCACCTAATTTTTGATAATGGAGCAAGAAATCTAAATGGAGCAAAGAAAGCCTCTTCAACATTGGTGTTGGCACAACTAGATAGCTACTTGCAAAGTATTGAACTTAGACCCCCAGCTAACATCATGTATGAAGATAAAATCCAAATGGATGAAAGACCTTGATATTTGACCTGAAACCATAAGATACATAGAACAACACATAGGCAAAACACTCCAGGACATTGAGATTACAGGCATATTCAAGGAGGAAAATGCACCTCCAAGCAGTTGAAAGCAGATATTAACAGATGGGAATATACTAAGCTGAGAAGCTTCTGCACCTCAAAGGAAATAGCGCACAGGATACAAGAGTCACCCACTGAGTGGGAGAAACTATTCACCCAATACCCATCAGATAAGGGGCTAATCTCCAAAATATAGAACAGAACACTACATGAAAAACCATCTAATCCCATCAACAAATGGGGAGAAGAAATGGACAGAAAGTTTGACAAAGAAGAAATACAAATGGCCGAAAGACACGTGAAAAAATGCTCCACATCACTAATCAGGGAGATGCAAATCAAAACAACTATGAAGTACCACCTCACACCACAGAGAATGGCACGCATCACAAAGAATGAGAACAAACAGTGTTGGCGGGGATGTGGAGAGAAAGGAACTCTTATCCACTGCTGGTGGGAATGCCGTCTAGTTCAACCTTTATGGAAAGCGATATGGAGATTCCTCCAGAAACTGGAAATCGAGCTCCCATATGATTCAGCTATACCACTCCTAGGAATATACCATAGAAACACAAAAATATAATACAAAACCCCTTACTTACACCTATATTCATTGCAGCACTATTTACCATAGCAAGACTCTGGAAACAACCAAGATGCCTTTCAACAGACAAATGGCTAAAGAAATTGTGATATATAAACACAATGGAATATTATGCAGCTGTCAGGAGAGACGAAATCATGAAATTTTCCTACACATGGATGGATATGGAATCTATCATGCTGAGTGAAATAAGTCAGAGAGAGAGAGAAATGCAGAATGGTCTCACTCATCTATGGGTTTTAAGAAAAATGAAAGACATTCTTGCAATTATAATTTTCAGACACAGAAGAGAAAAGAGCTGGAAGTTCCAGCTCACCTCATGAAGCTCACCACAAAGAGTGATGAGGTTAGTTAAAGAAATAACTACATTTTAACTGTCCAAAAAATGAGGGAAATGAAGAGCCTGTCTAGAGTACAGGCGGGAGTTGGATGGGGAAGAGGGAGATTTGGGACAATGGTGATGGGAACGTTGCACTGGTGATGGGTGGTGTTCTTTACATGACTGAAACCCAAACACAATCATGCCTGTAATCAAGGCGTTTAAATAAAATATATTAAAAAATTAAAAAAATTTTAACATGGATTTCCTGGTAATTTACAAATTATTGTGGTTGGTCTTTTTAAACAACATTGTTAATTTTGTGAATGCATAATATTGTTAAAGTAACTCAATTCTATGTCATGTTTATATCACCAAACTTAATAGTGGGTCTTAGAATAGCTTTAATGTGAAGATCTTGATGGTACTAGGTTGTAACTATCTGGGGAAAAAAGAAATAAACATAACTGGGTTAAATATCTTTATTAAGTGCCATAGAAATAATTTGGTCCCACTAGGTGCAAGAAAGCTCAGCAAAGTGGTTCCAAATTGGCAGTAGAGAATTTATACCTTCTTTCCTAGGGCCCTAGTGCTAAGTTCTAGGCTGTTAACTTGGGGAGCTGGTCCTTAAGAAGAGGCTGGCTCTTAGTTTGATGCATGTGGCAATCTTTGGCAGCACGACTGCCCCCAGAGGATAAGTCGAAAATAAAGTTAGAAAGAAAAAAAGAAGCCAAAAATATAGCATGGAGTTAGGGTGTTTGCCTTGCATGCAGAAGAAAGATGGTTCAAATCCCGGCTTCCCATATGATCCCCTGAGCCTTCCAGGAGTAATTTCTGAGCACAGAGCCAGAGATAACCTCTGACTGCTGCTGGGTGTGGGAAGAAAAAAAAGTGTGGGGGGGTGGGGAAAGTGGCTAAATGCGGAAACTTTAAGGATGTCCAAAAGGAATTGGGAATATGTACTAGGAAAAAAATGTACAATCAAAATGGATAATTATTATTGATATGCCTTAGGTTGACATAAAAGGAGTTTAAATGTTTTAAAACATGTTATAGTCATGCTATTGGGTGAAATGGGGTAATAAGAAATCTTATAAACATCTAAAAGATAAAAGCTAGCTTTAAGGAAAATAGTCAAGAATTTAAAAGTATCATTGACGTTCAGTTTAAAAGTTTTTGAAAAATATTGCCAGAAGTAGTGAGCATTCTTCCTGGCATTCAGAATTAATTTGTGTAATGCAAATTGCTGGTGCCTTCTGCCTGTAAGCCAAGGCCAGAAGACTAAGTAAACTTCTATTTTCTATATAAAGAATTATTATTTGCTGCCAAGAATATTAATATTTGTATCACAAGAGGCTTTTTGAATATGGTCATGGTTTAAAGAATTAAAAATATGAAAGATTTTGCTGTAAAAAGATTCTAGAATTTTCTGGGCAAATTTAAGTAATATTTGCTTTTTTCTCTTTTCCTAGAACCTTTCAGTATCATTTTATGTCATGGCATCATGTTGCTTTGCACAAGATACAAGCAGATGGCTTTCCTCTCTGCATGAAGAGTGATCCCCATGCAGACAGGAAATCTTAAAATTAGTGAGGGGACCTCAAAGCCCTCTTTCAGAGGAATAATTGGAGTTGAGGTGGTGTGACATGCAGGCACCCTTAAGCATTTGGCTGTAAAGACCAGGAAGACACCAAAATGAATGACCTGAGTAAGGAAACTGAAGATCTCCCTAGGTATTTCTGAATCTGCACTAACTGTCCACAGCCTGTGCGCCCTGCTCTCATCTTCAACACTCAGTCTCAAGAAAAGGAAAGAAAAGAGAATTCGAGGTTTAGAGTCTCTTCCAAACCTAAAGAGGAGTGGAACAGAAAGGCCACCTCTGGAAGTTCCTGCAAGTGAATGAGATGCCCATGGTCATCATGCTGAACTGACCAACTCATCCGCCAACATGATAAGCCTGCTGTGTCCCCAACCTATCTTCAAATGCTCTGTAAGTAATGGGGGTGCCCCAGATGGAGATTTCTCCAGCAATATTGTACTTGTGCGAAGGAAAAAGCCAAGTTATTCAAATATCTGGTAAGGTACAAAATAAAGGTGGAGAGAAAAATTATTTTTGTAAAATTCTAGTGGGCCTAATTTAAAACACACTACATTGTAGTAACTTATGTAAAAATGTTCTTACCAGTTGTACTAGATCAGATCATAAATTGTAAATGTAAGCATTAATCTGGCAAAAGTTACTCAGAGCTGTGTTTATTGATAATGCTATGCTGCTTTAATTTCTGTTGTTTAACTTGTGCTATCATTACAGATAATAAGAACAGCTGTTCTATTTACTGCTCCAGGGCCTGACTGGGTTAAGTAATAGTCCCCTGTTCAATTAATCTGATTCTGTTCAGGTGTTGAAACTACAGTTCTTTGCCAGCTTCAAGTAGCTATAAAAATTGATCTTCGACCACATTCCCTTTAATGACTTCCAGGGTGATGAAATCTCTAGAAAAAATATGGAGCAGAATGGTCATCAGGATGTTTCCAAGAAAAATAAGGGCCAAAAAGGGCCATGGGAATCCAGTAAGCTATGGTCATTGAATATTAAAGACTATATTATGCTTATTTTTTCTGACAGTTAGAACAAGTAGCAAGAATTAATTGGTCATTAATATTCAACTAGCATAAATAGTAAAGACGCAAAAATTAAGGCTTCTCCTAAAATTGTTACACACCAGGTGTAAGAGATGGTTCTCTTAGATACAGAGCAGTCAAAAACCACCCCAAGAACCTCTTCGTAAGTCTTTTTCAGAGATACCTCTCAGAAGCCCACAGCCCAGGTGGTTAGTGGTTTGGATGGACTATCTGGTGACCTCAAAGGACCACCCCCTGCTTATTCATCTGGCTCAACTACCTGGACCGAGGCATAATGAAAATCACCTAATGCATCAAATGACAGCAGGTGGCTGTAAAACTGTCAACAGAAGTAAACATCTAATCTATATGTGGACTATGCTTAGACTAATTTTTCTAACTTTGGGTTAATAGTTACATTTCCTATGTAAGAATATGAAATTATTTATAAGTTAACAAAAATCACAATTAGGCTATGAATCCTAAACAGACTTGTCATCTTTGTAAAGGACCAAATCAATACTGTAGAACTCATGGTCATAAGGCAACAGTACTATAGTCTGCCACAGGAAAACTCTGAAGTTTTTAATCATAAGAACGCTTTCTGTTTTTTTCTTTTTTATTTATTTAAACACCGTGATTACAAATATGATTATAGTTGTATGATTATAGTAATGTAAAGAACACCCCCCTTCACCAGTGCAACATTCCCACCACCAATTTCCCAGATCTCCCTCCTCCCCACCCCCCTCACCTGTACTCGGGACAGGCTTTCCACTTCCCTCATTCATTCACATTATTATGATAGTTTTCAGTGTAGTCATCTTTTTCACTGCAATCATCACTCTATGTGGTGAGCTTCATGTTACGAGCTGCACCTACCAGCCCTCATCTCTCTTGTCTCTGAGATACTGTTAAAATGTCTTTCATTTTTCTCAAAACCCATAGATAAGTGAGACCATTCTGCATCTTTCTCACTTCTTCTGACTTACTTCACTCAGCATAATAGATTCCATGTGCATCCATGTATAGGAAAATTTCATGACTTAATCTCTCCTGATGGCTGTATAGTATTCCTATATATATATATATCACAGTTTCTTTAGCCACTCATCTGTTGAAAGGCATCTTGGTTGTTTCCAGAGTCTGGCTATTGTAAATAGCGCTGCAATGAATATAGGTGTAAGGAAGGGATTTTTGTATTGTATTTTTGTGTTCCTCAGGTATATTCCTAGGAATGGTATAGCTGGATCGAATGGGAGCTCAATTTCAGTTTATGAAGGAATCTACATATCGCTTTCCATAAAGGTTGTACTAGATGGCATTCCCACCAGCAGTGAAAAAGAGTTCCTTTATCTCCACATCCCCACCAGCACTGTGTGTTTTCCTTTTTTTGTGATGTGTGCTAATCTCAGTGGCATGAGGTGGTACCTCATAGTAGTTTTGATTTGCATCTCCCTAACGATTAGTGATGTTGAGCATCTTTTCATGTGCCTTTTGGCCATTTGCCTTTCTTCTTTTGTAAAGTGTCTGTTCATTTCTTCTCCCCATTTTTTGATGGGGCTAGATGTTTTTTTCTTGTATAGTTCTGTCAGTACCTTGTAGATTTTGGATATTAGTCCTTTATCTGATGAGTATTGAGTGAATAATTTCTCCCACTCAGTGGGTGACCTTTGTATTCTGGGCACTACCTCCTTTGAGATGCAGAATCTTCTCAGCTTAATATAGTCCCATCTATTTATCTCTACTTTCACTTGCTTGGAGAGTGCCGTTTCCTTCTTGAAGATGCCTTTAGTCTCAATGTCCTGGAGGTTTTACCTACGTGTTGTTCTATATATCTTATGGTTTCAGGTCTGATATCGAGGTCTTTCATTTAGGATTTCTTGCTCCTTTATCAAAAATTAGATTGTATATCTGGGGTACAATCTCTGAGTATTCGAGCCTATTCCACTAATCTGAGGGCCTGTCCTTATTCCAATACCATGCTGTTTTGATAACTATTGTTTTGTAGTACAGTTTAAGGTTGGGGAAAGTAATTCCTTCCATATTCTTTTTCCCAATGATTGCTTTAGCTACTCTAGGGTGTTTATTGTTCCAAATGAACTTCAAAAGTGCCTGATCCATTTCTTTGAAGAATATCTTGGGTATATTTAGAGGGTTCGCATTAAATCTGTACAAAGCTTCAGTTAGTATTGCCATTTTGATTATGTTAATCCTGCCAATCCATGAGCAGGGTATGTGATTCCATTTCCACGTATCATCTCTTATTTCCTGGAGCAGAGTTTTATAGTTTTCTTTGTATAGGTCCTTCACATTTTTAGTCAAGTTGATTCCAAGATATTTGAGTTTGTGTGGCACTATTGTGAATGGGGTTGTTTTCTTAATACCCATTTCTTACTTATTACTATTGGTGTATAGAAAGGCCATTGAGTTTTGTGTGTTAATTTTGTAGCCTGCTACCCTGCTGTATGAGTCTATTGTTTCTAGATGATTTTTGGTAGAGACTTTAGGGTTTTCTAAGTAGAGTATCATATCATCCGCAAACCACGAGAGCTTGCCTTCTTCCTTTCCTATCTGGATTCACTTGATATCTTTTTCTTGCCTGATCGCTATAGCCAGTACTTCCAGTGCTATATTGAATAGGAGTGGTGAGACAGGACAGCCTTTTCTTGTGCAGGAAGTTAGAGGAAAGGCTTTAAGTTTTACTCTATTGAGGACAATATTTGCCTCTGGCTTGTGGTAGATGGCTTCAACTAGATTGAGAAAAGTTCCTTCCATTCCTATCTTGCTTAGAGTTTTGATCAAGAATGGGTGTTGGACCTTATCAAATGCTATTTCTGCATCTATTGATATGAACATGTGATTTTTATTTTTCTTGTTGTTGATGTTGTGTATTCTGTTGATAGATTTATGGATGTGAAACCATCCTTGCATTCCTGGGATGAAGCCTACTTGATCATAATGGATAATCTTCTTAATGAGGCATTGAATCCTATTTGCCAGGATTTTGTTGAGGTTACTTGCATCTGTATTCAATAGCGATATTAGTCTGTAATTTTCTTTTTTAGTAGCATCTCTGTCTGGTTTAGGTATCAAGTGATGCTGACTTCATAAAAGCTATTTGGAAGTGTTCCTGTTTTTTCGATTTCATGAAAGAGTCTTGCCAGGATTGATAGTAGTTCCTCTTGAAAGGTTTGAAAGCAGACATTACTGTCTTAATTTTCTCAATAGTAATGGGTGTGTTTAGATATGCTACATCCTCTTCATTCAACAGTGGAAGATTATAAGAGTCCAAGAATTTATCCATTTCTTCCAGGTTCTCATTTTTAGTGGCATAGAATTTCTCAAAGTAGTTTCTGATTACCCTTTGAATCTCTACCATATCTATAGTGATCTCTCCTTTTTCATTCCTAATACGTGTTATCAAGTTTCTCTCTTTCTTTTTTTTGGCAGTGGTCTATCAATCTTGTTTATTTTTTCAAAGAACAAACTTCTGCTTTCGTTGATCTTTTGGACTGTTTTTTTGGCTTTCCACTTCATTGATTTCTGCTCTCAGCTTTGTTATTTCCTTCTGCCTTCCTATTTTTGGGTCCTTGTGTTGAATGCTTTCTAATTGTATGAGCTGAGTCATTAAGCTATTCATGTATGACCCTTCTTCTTTCCTGATGTGTGCTTGCAAAGCTATAAATTTTCCTCTCAGTACCACTTTTGCTGTGTTCCATAGGTTCTAATAGTTTGTGTATCCATTGTCATTTGTTTTCAGGAAGGTTTTGATTTCTCTTTGATTTCATCTCGGACCTATTGGTTATTCAGTATTAGGCTGTTTAACTTCCAGGTATTAAAGTTTTTCTTCTGTGTCCCTTTGTAGTTCACATATAATTTCAGGGCCTTGTGTTCAGTGAAGGTAGCCTGCAAAATTTCTATCCACTTGATATATGGAGGTATGTTTTATGTGCCTGTGTGTAGTCTATTGTGAAGAATGTCCCATGAACATTAGAGAAGAATGTATATCCAGGCTTCTGGGGGGGAGTGTCCTGTACATATCTACTAGGCCTCTATCTTCCATTTCTCTTTTCAGGTCTATAATATTCTTTTGGGCTTCAGTCTGGGTGACCTGTCAAGTGTTGATAATGCCGTGTTGATGTCTCCTACAATTATTGTGTTGTTATTGATATTACTTTTCAGATTTGTCAACAATTTTGTTAAATATTTTGCTGGCCCCTCATTCGGTGCATATATGTTTAGGAGAGTGATTTCTTCCTGTTGCAAGTATCCCTTGATTAAGACAAAATGTACATCTTTGTTCCTTACGACTTTCCTAAGTGTAAAGTTTGCATCATCTGACATTACTATGGTCACTCCAGATTTTTTATGGGTGTTGTTTGCTTGAATGATTTTCCTCCAACCTTTTATTTTGAGTCTATGTTTGTTCTGACTATTCAGGGGTGTTTCTTGTAAGCAGCAGAAGGTTGGATTGAATTTTTGGATCCATTTAGCCACTCTGTGTCTCTTAACTGGTGCATTTAGTCCATTAACATTGAGAGAAAGAATTGTCCTGGGAGTTATTGCCATCTTTATATCGAAGTTTGTTGTGTCTGTTGGTCAGTCAGTCTTAAAGTAGGCCATTCAGTTTTTCTATTAAGAATGGTTTTGGTCTATAAATTTTCTGAGCTGTTATTTCTCTGTGAAACCATGTATTGTTCCTTCAAACCTGAAAGTGAGGTTTTCTGGGTATAGTATTCTAGGCGAAGCATTTATTTCATTGAGTTTTGTCACTGTGTCCCACCACTGCCTTCTGGCCTTGAGTGCTTCTGGTGACAGGTCTGCAGTAAATCTCAAGGATGTTCCCTTGAATGTAATTACTCTTTTCGATCTTGCTGCTTTCAGAATTCTGTCTCTCTCTGTGGGATTCATCATTGTAACTAGGATGTGTCTTGGGGTGTTTTTTTCTGGGGTCTCTTTTAGTTGGTACTCTTCAGGCATGCAGGATTTGATCACATGTATTCTTTAGCTCTGGTAGTTTCTCTTTAATGATGTTCTTGACCATTGATTCTTCCTGGAGATTTTCTTCCTGGATCTCTGGGACTCCAATGATTCTTAAGTTGTTTCTGTTGATCTATCATAGACTTATTTTCATCTGTTCCCATTCTTTGAGAATTTTTTCATTGTTTGATCATTTGCTTTTAGGTTTTTTTCCAATTTCTTCTGCTGTATGGAATTGTTATTCATCTCATATTCCAGTGTATGAGTTCTTTCCTCAACTGCTGTTAACCCATGGGAAAGCTCAACCATGTTTTTCTTCAATTCAGCTACTGATTTTTCAGACCTGTTATTTGACCTGAAATTTCAGTTTGGAGTTTTCTGATTTCTATCTTCATATTCTCTTGATTCTTATTAGTGTTCTCTATACTTTCTTTGAGTTGTTTGAACATCTTCCATATTTCGACTCTAAACTCCTTATCTGAGAGACTGACTAGTTGTTGACCATGTTGAAGTCATCAGAGTTGCCATCGTTATTCTCCATGTCTGGCACTGGCCCGCATTGTTTCCCCATTGTTACACTTGTATTGTGGGTTTTTCTACGTGTTGTGGTTGTATTCATTGGCTAAATGATGTGCGTGGCCTCGGAGTGAAGTGAAGCTGCCATGCTCCTCTGGCTCCTCCCTTTCTGGGTGTGTAAACTGACCTCCAGGAAAAGCTGGACGTCTGCAGATGAGCCACACACAGGATGAAATCAGACCGAAAATGTAGCACAGCACAGAGGACAGGCAGATAGGGGCACTGGCATCTAAGTTCCAATTTTAATTAAATTTCCTCTGAAGCAGATAGGCTCACTGGCAGGAACGCTGATGAAATCCAGTTTCAGGCAGCTGGAAACAGCATGACCCAAGATGGCTTCTGCGCCCTTCTGACTTCCGGCAGAAACCAGCAGGAATCAGTGTGTGTACATCCTGGATCGCCTCTGAAACAGGCAGCCTCACCGGCAGGAACGCTGATGAAATCCAGTCTCAGGCAGCTGGAAACAGCATGACCCAAGATGGCTTCTGCACCCTTCTGAAAGTATCTAAAATTTAAAAGAAGTTTAAAAATTTTATACTTCATAGTTCTGGAGGCTTAAAGTCCTGATCAAGGTTCTAGTAATTTGCTTTTGAGGTGGGCCCTCTCACTGCCTTCAGACAGGGTCTAAAATGGTCTTTTCTCTTTGCAGGTGTGAAAAGAGAAGAAAGACTGATGTACATTCTTCCTATCAGGTCCATAAGTACCTTGTCATTTAATATAGGTGCATTAGATTTTAGAACATCAGTATGCAAATTTAGGAGGCATCAGAATTCAGTTTAGTAACATATTTGCCCTTCTGTATTGAGTGTTTTTGGTGCCTCTATATAAAAAGTCAATTCTTGGGGCCGGGCGGTGGCGCTGGAGGTAAAGGTGCCTGCCTTACCGCGCTAGCCTTGGACGGACCGCGGTTCGATCCCCCGTGCCCCATATGGTCCCCCAAGCCAGGAGCAACTTCTGAGCGCATTGCCAGGAGTAACCCCTGAGTGTCACTGGGTGTGGCCCAAAAACAACAAAAAAAGTCAATTCTTTTTTTATTTTTATTTAAACACATTGATTAAAAATATGATTATAGTTGGGTTTCAGTCATGTAAAGAGTACCCCTTTCACCAGTGCAACATTCCCATTACCAATGTTCCGAATCTCCCTCCACCCCACCCCACCCCCGCCTGTACTCAAGATAGGCTTTCTATTTCCCTCATTCATTCATATTGTTATGATAGTTCTCAATGTAGTTATTTCTCTAACTGCACTCATAACTATTTGTGTTGAGATTCATTTCGTGAGCTGGACCTTCTAGTCCTCCTCTCAAAAAGTGAATTCTTTTTATTTCTCTTGAATTATTAAAAATGTTTCATTTATTCCCCTTCCCTTTTGCTATTTCTATAGTTAGTCTCAATAGTTAGTTAAGTGTAACTATAGTTTTTTGTTTTTTGTTTTTTTGTTTTTTTTGTTTTTTT
>PVKC010040582.1:0-12309 GCA_004027635.1 Crocidura indochinensis | reverse complement strand
ATGTATTTTTCTATAATATTCTTTTTCTGTAATCCACACTCCCTTAAGAAGTTTGGGGAGTTTCAAAAATTTCTGCAGTACCTATCCATTATACAGAGATGTTTATTTCTTATGCTTAAGAGATCACAGATTTCTCCAGAGTAGAAAAAGTAAAAAGACATAAAGATAAACAAACAAGTTACACATTCAAGGGAGAACAAGGGATTGTAGAACGAGTCTAATTTAATTTTTTCTTATAGCTTAGTGGTATTTCATTTTGTATATATACATAACATTGTTATTTTATTTCACCCATTTGTTCTTGGATGGTTTGTATTGTGCCCAGTCTTTGGCTCCTATGAAGTGCTGCAATGAACATTGGAGCAGAATAGTGTTAGGTTCTCTAGGTGGGCTCTTCTTGATGCCCAGAAGAGGAACTGCTATGTCATATGAAATGTCAATTCTTTTTTTTTTTTTTTTTGGTTTTTGGGCCACACCCAGTGACGCTCAGGGGTTACTCCTGGCTATTCACTCAGAAGTCACTCCTGGCAGGCACGGGGGACCATATGGGGAACCGGGGGATCGAACCGTGGTCAGTCCTAGGTTAGCGCAGGCACCTTATCTCTAGTGCCACCGTCTGGCCCCCGAAATGTCAATTCTTAAGTTTATTTTTTTTTAATGTCCATCTTGGTTTCCAACATGATTTAACCAGTAGCATTCCCACCATAGTGAGTGTTCTTTTCCCCACACAGTCACATCAATATTGCATTTTGCTTTGTTATGTACGACAGTCTCACTGGTGTGCTGTGATATCTTATTGTTGATTTGATTGCATTTCTCTAATGTTCAATGATGCAGATAACACTTATCTCTTGACCATCTGTATGTCAGCTTTGAGGAAATTTCTGTTCATGACTTGTCCTTATTTTTGATTTTTGATGGCTTGGTCATTTTTTGTTTTTCGTTTTTTTTCTTGTTAAGTTTTACAAGTGGTTTATTGACTGGAAAACACACGCACAAACTGTAAATGGTCCTTTACAATCATTTTTTAAGAAAAAAATTTCTTTATTTTTTTAAATGTGTAATGAATGTCATTGCTAAGGAAAATTCAGCTTTCAAGTATTAAGAATTCAGAGAACAGCTGTTGGGGTATTACAATGGTGGGAAAATTTGAAATACCAGCGTGTTAACTTATTTGTGACAAATAGATAATGCATCTCATGGCTATTAGGAAGAGAGTGTTTGGCAGAGCATTCTGTCTATTGTTGAAAGGCAATGGTGGCGTGTCATAATATTTACACAAGGAACAAAAAAATGTTGCATTATGCATAGTTGAAGCCTATAGTGTATTTTTTAGGCTGCTGTCATTTAGTTGCATTCCAAGAAAATGTTGCTAATAGCATTGCTAGAAATGATATAACCAAATGGCTATGGATTCTTCCTTCCTCCACATTCTACCTTCTGTCATAGCACAGTAAGTTAAAATATTATTACTTATTGAAGCATATGCTTAATGAAAAATTAAAAGCATTGCAATATAATGTGATGCAATATGAAGATAGGTTTTTTTAGTCTTTTATTGAGACACAGTGATTTACAAAGTTATTCATAATCAAGTTTCAGACATACAATTTTTCAACAGCATTCCGGTCACCATTATCTTCGATCACTCTTGGCCAGCCTTGGTGACCATACAGTGTACCAGGAATTGAATTTTGATTTATGAAGTGGGCACCTTCCCACTGTACTATCATTGTTTTTGTTCTATATTGTTTATGAGTTCATACTTGGAAAATCTGAGAGCATTTTCACTAATATTTCTTATCATTTAGTATAACTTAAACTTGTATGTTTACAGAGTTGGAGTTGAAAATAGATGGAACACTAGAGAAAAGACGATGGAAGAAAATAATAGAAAGAAGAGGGAGAAAAAAAGTGATAATATTATTACTATGTGTGTGAATACACATCATAAATGTATAGCTATGGAGATTTCAGTCAGAACAGGAGTTTGTATAAAACCAAACTACTAAGCTTTGGCAGATCTATAAATAATACATAGTATAATTGTGACTTCACGGGCATGGTTTGAAGCACAAATATAATAATAATAATTATAAGTTGTTATCCTTTAAAATTTTATACTTAAATTCTTTAATATATTTGATATGTTTATTGTTTGGATAAAATAAAATTAGTTGTACTTTGAGATCTATGACTCTAATATGTTTCTTCATATGCTGTTCTAAGTTTATGTTTTTGTATAGCATCTGTCCATCACATTGATCATTTGAGAATTTCTGGATCCTACAGTTAACCATTTATTTTGGTGTTTGGGAATTCCCTTTGATATTGTACCCACCTACTTCTTTTAACACTGTAGCCCAATTCATAATTCCTTTGGGTTCCTCATAATCCAAGCCTGTTGCTATTCTGTCCTCTGTTTTTGCTGCTTTTATTTTCTATGTAGAACATTATGGACTGTTCTATACCCACCCCAAACCTTGGATGTGTCCACAATGTTTGCTGTTAGACTCTCAACTCTCTTGTCTCTTCTAAGAACATTTGGTGCTGAGATATGAGAGCAGTTCTCCTCTGAGGACTGTCTAAATCCTTTATATCTATTTTCAAGATGTAAAATATATTTTATAGCTATGTATCTCTTAATCTGTATTCTTACTTATTCTATAAATTGTAGTAATATCTGCCATTCAGTGTGACTTACTTTAAACCATCTATATGGGCTTCACAGAAATGGGTAGATTTTTTGAAAGTTACTGGTAGAATAGGAAACAAATCTGAACCAGGGTTTTCTTGAAGAAAAGATTTCTAGCTGTCATTACTCTCATAGTCATAGGGCTTTTATGTAATAGGACTGATAGTAATAGGATAGTAATAGTACTTCTAATTTCTTCCTCATTCAGGAAATTATGATCAATTTCCTTTAGGTTCTCCAATTGAGTGACAAAGATGTCTATTGTAATATCTTACTATATGTTCTATTTTTGTGTTTTAGGAAATGATTGCAAGAAAGATTTTTAAAAATAAGCATGTTTTTTGATCATTTTTATTATTTTATATTTTATTTGTACTATTTTAAGGACAAATACCTTTAGAACAATTTATTTATCTTATGAATGCAAGGTTTACTTTGTTTAAAATTATTTGTGAAAACTCAAGGCTCAAAAAGCTAACACATTTTTAAAATGTACAGAAGAGTTTAATTAAAAAGTAATATAATGTGAGTAGAATTATTTTCAGAATCTAACTTCTAAGTAATAAAAAAAAGACTAGGGACATATCTATAGAGGATGAGAAGATAGCAGATACCTTACATGGCCTAGGTTCTGTGTTTAATTTCTAGTATCACATGTCCCTTTCCAACTTGGAAACTACTAAACATAGCCCTGGAGGCCCATAGTCTTTGAGCATCTTTGGGCTTGAATATTGCTGAAATGATTTTAGTACCTTAATATTAATAGAAATATTGCTTCCCTCAAAAAGAAAGAAAAATATGAACTATACTCTGTTTTCAACAAATTTTATTTTGGAGAGCTAGTTTGGGGCCTTATCCTGTTTTACTCACGACTTAGTATGACTCTATGCTCAGAGATTACTTATGTGGGTGCTCAGGGTTTGAATCGGGGTTTTCTGTATATAAGAAAATGCCTTCCCTAATCCATGAGCAATATTGATCTTTAATTATTTCATAATTAATTGCAGCTTTTTCGTTAATTGCAACATTTAATATTATTGGCTCTCTGTATTGACAAAATTATTTTAAATGGGAAAAATATCATTTTTCTTTTCTTTTCTTTCTTTTTTTTGCCACACAACTAGCAGTGCTCAGGGGTTACTCTTTGTTCTGTACTCAGAAATCACTCCTGGTAGGTCAGGACATCATATGGAATGGATGCTGGGGATTGAACTCATGTCCATCCGATGTCAGTCACATGCAAGACAAAAATACCCTACCCTGGGCTATCACTCAAGTCCAAGAAATATCATTTTCTATGTATAAAATAAATATTTTTGTAATTCCTATAAGATATATTGTATTTGAGTATATATTATATGCTTATATATATTATATTTTAGTACTATTTGATCTTAGAACAGTGTTAAATTCTATTAGAATTCTATGTGATTTTTCTATTGCTATGAATAATTTTGTAACTGCCTACCTACATTTTCTTAATATCTAGAATAAATAATTAAAAAAATCTAATTTGATCAAATGAGTAATAAAATTAATAACACATAGTTTTGATAACAGTTTGATCTATCATAACTTAAAATAAATTTTTATTGCTTGAGAAACAATTTTCCATTGAGAGGTCATAACACTTAGTGAAAATATTCAAGTTTATGAAAAGATTATAATGATCACTAATGTTTTTCTCTTTGGGAGTCATAATATCATTTGAAGAGATGAGTGCATAATTAGGAAATGAATTTACATGTGCTTATATAAAATAAATTTCACCATGTCTTTAACAACTAGTAAACTAGAATACAATTTAATGAGACAATGCTTATGTTTCAGAGTATTTGTCATAACAATAATGGTTCAGCTTTATCTTGAATCATCTTAGTATTTTAATTCATTATTTATAAATAACTTGGATATATGTAAGATTTCAGTTTAGTGGAGAATCTGATATAAAGACTACAAATTAAGAAAATGGTCCTTCACTTAGGCATTTTAGATGCTTATCTTATATAATTCTGTCTTGGATAGACTTTTGCTATGATAATATTTATCCTAACTATGCTTGTTGCAATCATAATTGTGCCTAACCCAATTATGAAACCCTGTTTTAATTCTGCAAGATGCTGTATAATAATAAATTAGATTTCTTTGTTTCTAACCCTTTAGAAATGAATTAGCTTACCATAGAATAAACCTTAAAATAAAAATCTTTCCTTTATTATACAATGTTTTTTATATATACATATATATATATATATATATATATATGTATATGTTGGTTTTTGGGCCACACCCGGCCGTGCTCAGGGGATACTCCTGACTGTCTGCTCAGAAATAGCTCCTGGCAGGCATGGGGACCATATGGGACACCGGGATTCGAACCAACTACCTTTGGTCCTGGATCGGCTGCTTGCAAGGCAAAGGCAGCTGTGCTATTTTTCTGGGCCCAATTTTCTATTATTGATAAGATTTTAAATAAATATATCTTGTTTTAAATTATATTCATTTATAACATATTTTGTTTAAAATGTGTGCATTTACGATATTAAGTTTTAACTCACCAGTAAATTTTATCTTGTGTAGAAAATGTTTATATATAGTTTTATATTAATATTGCCAAAAATCTTGAAAAATATAGGCCAGCTCCATAGAATCACTTTTTTTGAAAGAGATGTAAAACAAATAATGGAGGGTACCAAAACCAAACAGTTGTATGATCACTAATTAGTAAGCTAGACACAGAGGGGACCACTTATACTAGCCGCCATGGGGGTAAGGGAGGGGAATATGGGATGCAAGCTGGGAGGAGGGATGGAGGGAGGACAACTTTGGTGCTGGGAATTCCCCTGATTCAATGTTAATATGTACCTAAAATATTACTGTGATGATATGTAATCCACTTTGGTCAAAATAAAAATTATTATAAAAAGATTGTGAATAATCTAGGGTACACAACCACACAACTGAAAGCTGGCAGTTTCAGGTGGAGAGAGTTGGCC
The DNA here is from genome assembly GCA_004027635.1 of Crocidura indochinensis. Taxonomy (NCBI): domain Eukaryota; kingdom Metazoa; phylum Chordata; class Mammalia; order Eulipotyphla; family Soricidae; genus Crocidura; species Crocidura indochinensis. The sequence continues at coordinate 6,618 of PVKC010040582.1, read as the reverse complement.
ACGCCCCTCTCCTGTTGAAGCCACTGCATCCATCCCCCATCAGTGCTGCTTTGCCTCTGGCCCTGTTTCACTAACCCTCTACAATTCTCTGTAGAGAGACCAATCTGATCATACTCCAGGTATGCTGGTATTTGGGATGATACCACCAGAACTTTTTGGAGTCAGTGTGGGCACCTCACACTTGCATTATTCTACTTCCAAGAAACCTGGTAGCTGGAAACACACCCCCTACAAAAGCCACTGTATAGATGTTGCTTTGAGTTCTAGACCATGATGTCACATTCATGAGAATGCAACTTTATTTGTTTGATGCTATCATTTCCATAGGTACCCATCAATGTATATGCCAATGTGTAGCTGAGGTCACTTAATATTCAGAAACAACAAAAGAACAGAATGGCCAGCTAGCAATAAGTTCTTCCTAAGCATTCTGCCAATGTCTTCATGACCTCAATGGAGATACAATAATTTTCGAAATTTTCTTTTTGCTGTAGTTTTTTTGTTGTTGTTGTTTTATTTTGTTTTTGGGCCACACCCTTTTGATGCTCAGGGGTTACTCCTGGCTAAGCACTCAGAAATCGCCCCTGGCTTGGGGGGACCATTCGGGACGCCCAGGGATGGAACCACGGTCCTTCCTTGGCTAACGCTTGCAAGGCAGACACCTTACCTCTAGAGCCACCTCACTGGCCCCTTTTTGCTGTAGTTTTTAAACTTTCTGTTTTCTTGCTTCTTTTTCTTTTTCTCTGTCTATTATTTTTTTTTATAATTTGATCTCACTTGTCTGGAAACAAGTTTATTATGGTCAACTATGTCAAATATGTGATGCATGTTCTTTAAATAAAATAAATTAAAAACTTGTGCTTGCCTAACACTTTGAATTGAAAATAGTTGTGATATTGTGTGAAGTTGTGATAAAGGTCATATATAAATTATTATTTTCCTCTGTAGACTCCAGAATGTCATCATATCAAAGTATATGATATCATATAAGCTTCTTTGATACCTGATATAATGATATATAATAGATATAGTTTCAACACTTTACAAAGTACCAATTGTTGGTATTATATTGGTCTTAGCTTATCTCCTTTCATCATCTACCTACCTACAACTTTATCTAATCTCAATTTAGTAGTCAATAGAAATTTTAGTAATCTAATATCCTGAGGCCAGAGAGAGTACAAAGTCCGTGATATTTGCCTTTAGTGTGGCCAACCCCAGTTTGATTTCTAACACCTAAGAATACTGCCTGGAGTGAAAACTGAGAATTGAGTTATAAATAAACCCTGAATACTGCCATGTTATTTTTATCTGAAGTCATCACCTTACTCCTATCTAATCTCATCATAGTGCACTCAGCGGGAAAAATCATAATTCTTTCCATGTTTGCAACAACTCGGGATTTAGATTTTTCATTGTTGATGCCATTTTCTTCCTTTGTACACCCTCAGTTGTACATGTCATCTAACTGATTCTTGAATTTTTACCTGGATTAGTGTCCTGGGTTGGTTTGATGGATGTTCTCATGGTGAATACCTTCAATTTTAAATCAAGAATGAACTATCATATTTTCAATGAGATATGAGCATTTAAACTGAAATGTATTTAAGTTATAAATTTATTTAAATTATACTTAGGCTAAAATGTGTTACCCCTCATTTCTTGTTTGTTTTTTTTTTTTTTTTTTTTGGTTTTTGGTTTTTGGGTCACACCCAGCAGCGCTCAGGGATTACTCCTGGCTCCATGCTCAGAAATTGCTCCTGGCAGGCACTGGGGACCATATGGGGCATCGGGATTTGAACCGATGACCTTTTGCATGAAAGGCAAACGCCTTACCTCCATGCTATCTCCCGAGCCCCAAGTTTTCTTTACTCTGATTTATTTTTCTTTATTCTATAGTAGCAATAAGCTTCTAGTAAATGATGAAATTTTCCAGTTTATTATATAGAGTTTATGATCTCCCTATTTCCATTAAATATTAATTTTGTGAGGATTCAAATCCTTAGCTATTTGGTTCAATGAGTAATAGAGTAAAAGAAACTCTAGAAACTAGATACATACTGTTCAAAGGACTCTCTAAACTTGTGAGATGGCTTTGAGAATTTGAAGCTTGAAATACCAATTTTTAGCCTCTTTTCTGGTTATTGATTTTCAAAATCATCCATAAAAGTATTATGTTATAGCTCAGACTGTTTGAGCCTCAAAACTTTTAGTTCTAGGGAATTTTTTTCTGTAGAATTTTCTGTGTTTATTTTCTACAGTGAAAGAGGCAGATACCAATTCAGCAACTGTATCTTTGTGTTCATTTATACTTACATTAATTATTCTGTGATGGGTATAGATCGTAAGGTAAGATTCATACATGCAGAAAATAAAAATATGATTGTTCTCAGAGGAAATGTTATAGAGTTTTATCAAAACAATCTTTACAAGACTTATATGATTAATATTTACAACCTGAAAACCTCCTTGATATGTTTTTAGTTTGTAATCATTCTGGTATAAAAGATGAATAAAATTGAAAATATTATTAGAATGATTTGCTAAAGACTACAAACATGAATATATTAACTTTTGAATCTTACATCTGGTAAAAAGCAATAATAGAGGAACACAAAATTTGGTTTAAGGTAACATTAAAGAGAATCTCAAATGAATGTAGAATTTTGGCAAATATGATCATCTCTGTTGCAAAATTACTTAAATTGATACTTGCTTTAAAATGGATAATACCAGAAAAAAGCTGTAATATTGTTTTCTGCTCTTTAAAAAATAATTTTATTTAATGTGTGAATTTGTTTGTGTTATTAGCATAATACTTAGATAAACATATTAAAATTTCAAACTAAATATCTAATATATCCTCATTTCTTTTTCTTTCTACTCTGAATCAGAAAATAACTCTACATGAAAAATTCTTATAGGGATGGTGGTGAAGATTGTGCTGAAGAATATATTTCACCTACTGTTTGAAGAAAACTTCTATAACTATTCTCAGAACTTCTACATATGGGACCAGAGAGTGCTATATGCGAAAAGACTCTTGCCTTGCTTATGGCCAACCCTAGTTTGATACCTCTCTCCACATATGGTCCCCCAAACATAGTCCCTGTGTTAAGAGCCAGCAATAAGCACTGGGTATAGTAGGTTGTGTTCTAGAGATACACCTTCTCTCCATCTGAATGTGGCCCCCCCCCCAAAAAAAAAACAGAGAAATCAAATGACATACATTTAAGGACCCAAGAGCAAGTACATGGTTTAAGATACTTGCATTGCATGTGCCTGAGTCAGGTTTAACTCTGCCAGCATGTAATTCTGATAGTGGTTGGGTGTATAGTTAGGATTGATCCTGAAATACATAAGCTTATTCAATACTCAAGATACTCATAAATTAAGAAAAGAAAAGTTCAGAGAGAAGCAAAGAAACTAAGTGGAGAGAGAGAAAGAAACTGAGAGAAGGAAAGACTAGAAGAGTGAACAGTATGGGAGATTTTTTTTATCAACCTCTTACCCTATCTTCTACCAGTTGTAGAGCACGATAACCTTTTTACTTTCCTTTTGAAATACTAAGTACCTGAATTTATCTCCTCATATTTCTATTTCTAAGATTAAAAAAAGATACTGTTACCACATATAAGAGACAGGAAAATATATTTTCAATTTCTAAAATAGAAAGTTGACCGGTTATTTTGCCAACTAAGTTTTATCTTTGTGTCTGTAGGTAATATGTTTCTCTAGGGACCTCATTACTTCAGTCCTGTCACTCCTGAGGTTTCAGAGAAATGTCAAGTTGCCCCATCTGTAGGCCTGGAGCGACTACCTGTCCCTCCTGCTTCCTTGTTTGTCTCACCTTTCAAGTGCTGCCACCTTCAACGTTAATGAGTCCTGCTGCTCTAGTCTACACTCACTGTCCACACCTAGAAAGACTGAGCAAGTTAAAATCTGTATTTCCTGTCCTTTCATATAGATGACAGTTGCCATTCAGTGTCTCTGTCCCTTTTTCTAGTACCTATTTTTCAGTAGTTAGATAGCATGTTGTGTTTGTTTACTGAAATCAAGGGGGCATCTTTGACTCACTCAGACTTTGGAACTCTGCCCCTGCTGTTCCACCCTTTTAGTGGACCTTTTGAAGATTTACCATCCCTCCCATTCTTGTTCAGAATAGATGACTATTTTGAATCTGTCACCTTGGCATATATAGACAACCTGGTGTGAAGTTTCCATTTCCAGGTATTCAGACTCCATTGGATAAGTACTTGTGGGACTGAACACCGAACACACCTAATTATACCTAGGGAGTCATATTGAGAACATTTGAAAGGTAATTGCAGTTCAGTCCAAGTTTACAATTCACATCGTTTGACAGTAAGAAGCACTGCTATGACAGGGAATCCTTATGGCAGCAACTCTCGAGCCACCTGACTCAGCTGGACACTGATAGAAGGAGGCCACATAGAAAACATCCTACGTGGTTTTTTGCACTATTTTCAATGACAGCAACACCTGTGCATCACAATGCTTTTCATCAGCTCAGACCCTCAAGAACCATTTAGAGAATTTAAACCTATATTTCAAATATGAACAATTCAGCCATCTACAATCATCATTGGAGCTAAGAAACCAGAAACATTTTCTATATATAAATTTCAAAATCAACACTATTTAGCTATGGGAATTTTTACTGCCTTTGGTCTCAACATTTAGATTCTATTGTTATCTCTTCCACAATGTCACATCTGGAAATGGGCCAAATAACTATGAGCTACTTAGCTGCTTTTTAGATCCCTTTGCTTCTGTCTCAGAATGGGAGAGAAAGGGGAGCACTGTTGGATTTGAGGAATCTCTACCCAGTAAATGAACTATCTAGAATTATCCAAGGATAAATTTAGTGATAAATAAATTGTCAATATAATTATTCTTTCTACCTTATGGCCTATAATGTTTTCTTTTTTCTTTTTTTATTTTGGGCCACATCCAGTGGTACTTTGGGGTTACTCCTGGCTCTGCACTTAGAAATCACTCCAGGCAGGCTATGGGGACCACATGGGATGCCAGAGATCACACCTGGGTCTGCTACATGCAAAGCAAATGCCCTACCTGCTGTGCTATTGCTATGACCCCAAATTTTTTTTTTGGTTTTGTTTTGGGGCCATATCCTGCAGAAGTCAATGGTTACTTCTGGTTCTGCACTCAGAAATCACTCCTGGAAAGCTCAGGGCATCACATGGAATGCCGAGGATAGAACTCAGTTTGGCTACATTCAAAGGCAAATGCCCTCCCTATATACGGTGCTATCTCTCTGTCGCCTATAATGTATTCTTAAATTGGTGTGTGAGCTTAACCTGCCATACTATTTTTTTGTTTGTTTTTGGGCCACACCTGGTGATCCTCAGGGGTTACTCCTGACTATGCACTCAGAAATCACTCCTGGCTCGGGGGACGCCGAACCTCAGTCAGGCCTAGGTTAGCACATGCAAGGCAAATGCACTACCGTTCCTACCACCTCTCTGGCCCCATTGCCATACTATTTTGAATCAGGAAAATTATTATTGATCCTCTTTGCATATCAAAACATGATAAAAATGACTGGCTTGCCTCTATAGTCGAAACTATGGGAATGGAGATCTGTGATGTTCTGAGAATGGATGAAGAATTCTCCCCGTAATATTATTATCGTCATTTTATAGATGAGAATATGTCATAAATTACATGGAATTAGTATTTTCATTTCATAGACGAGAAATGGAAACTTGTCATTCTGGAGTCACTTGAGTTCCAGTCCAGGTAAAGGTGTGTAATTTATAATTCGTTCTTATAATGTATTCTCTTCATCTCTTCTTCTGTTTCTCTATATGCTCATCTTTATTTTTTCTCTATCAAATTATATACAAAATTTATAAGCCTAGGAAACAATAACTTTGTGATGATCATGAAATATTTAGGAAGCATTCAAAACTCAGGTCTTTAGTGCTTCCCATGTCTCCCACACAATCAAATTTCCACACTCCAATTTTCCAGAGTACCAGAAAAAACAGTACACAAGTGCAAAAATATTCTCCTCAGAGTTAGAAAATAGATATTGAATCCATACAAAAATCTGCAAAGTTTGCAAGCGGAAATTCCTAGTTTGGTTGTTTCAAATTGTAATTTCCTCTCAAATATCAGACAAAAACATTTAAACACTGATACCTTGAATTTTGTATCCATCAATATTGTGCTTTATTTTAGGTGCCCTTACACAGTATGACATTTGTTGAGTTTCAAGGATATTTTCTATATTTTTTATTTTATTTTTTATTTTAACACCTTGATTACATACATAATTGTGTTTGGGTTTCAGTCATGTAAAGAACACCAACCATCACCAGTGCAACGTTCCCATCACCATTGTCCCAAATCTCCCACCTCTCACCCACCCCATGCCTGTACTCTGCACAGGCTCTCCATTTCCCTCATATATTCTCATTATTAGGACAGTTCAAAATGTAGTAATTTCTCTAACTAAACTCATCACTATTTGTGGTGAGCTTCATGAGGTGAGCTGGAACTTCCAGCTCTTTTCTCTTTTGTGTCTGAAAATTATTATTATTGCAAGAAAGTCTTTCATTTTTCTTAAAA
>PVKC010040581.1:0-12297 GCA_004027635.1 Crocidura indochinensis | reverse complement strand
TTGTCAGGGTATCATATTATGTTTGGTACTTGTTGGTGTCCCAGTACTGTTAAGAATGTCCCGGTTGAAATTTGTTTCCTGTGGCTGTTGTGAAGAATTTTGTCGTTTCTATGTCTATGACCCAGAGTTAAAGGCTGGACGGTTGGTGTCTAATCACCTGGGGTCTAAGTTGTGTCCCTGTGACATATTTTTAAGGTAGGAGATACCCCTGTATTGTAAACAAGTATGAGTTCTTATCCCTAATATGTAAGAACTCGTTTTTATAAGTAAGATTTTCCTTTTTTTTAGTGTGCCTTTGCAGGGGTAAATGGTGCTACATTATACTGCTGGTGCAGTTGAGGGTGGAGAGAGACAAGGACAAATACAGATCACACCCCCAACAAAGCTAAAAATATATATGAAAAGAAAAAAGATTTTTAAGAAGTGAAGTAAATTATTAATTAAAAGAACAAGGTGATGCAAGAAAGTATCTTGCATTTGGGGCAAAGCAGGTAAAGAGGTAGTGTAATACAGGTCTTATGCTTATGATGGTAGTATAGGGTTCCCCATTGATTTTTGAGATTTTCTTGTGGTGTGTGGGTTCCCTGGCACTTTTTCATCTCCCAGCCTGACCTTCTTGAGATTAGAAAAAGATTTGTGGCAGTGAGGACTTGGGAAAAGTTCATGCATTGGGGGATACTTGTAGGGCTAAGTCCAGTTTCAAATAACAGCCCACGTTAGGAAGGATTGAAAAGGATGATCTCTCAGTATATGTCAGCAGGGGAGTTGGATGTCTTTTCTACTAGGTGGCAAGGTGTGGATTTGACTGGTCGTCCCTTCGCTTGGGTGCTGGGTACTGGTTTGCTGGTGTAGGAGGCCCTTCTTGATGCCTAATGGATTAGAAACTGAGGTTGAGGAGTTTTAATAAGGTGGGGAATTTGGAAGGGATTGAGGGGTGAAGGGAAAGTCAAATTTTCAAAGGAGGGAGGAAAGACGGAAGTATATGGAAGGGGCATGAAAGACAAGATAAAATAAATTAAAAGGAAAAAGAGGAAAAATAAGAAGAAAGAAAAAGAAGAAAGAAAGGAAAAAAAACAAACTAGTAGTGAGAAGAGTAGAGAAAAGAGAGAGCGAATGCTAGTTTGTTTGAATGTGTTCCATGAGAGGGGCCTGTAGTATAAGTCTGTAGGTCACAGTTGCTGCTTCGGTGGTCTGGGTGGTCACATGCTTCCAGTCCTAACTAAAGGTATAACCTAGAGATAAAGGGTATGTTAAAGAGTTTTCTCAGGACATTCTCGCAAGCTGGGTATGGTATCTCGTGTGATTGAGCCCCGAGATGCAATCTTAGTTTGTTTGATCACGTTTGTATCCAAGAATACCTGTGGATAAAAAAGCTGAGAGGTTATTTTAAGTGTAGCAAGATTAAGACATTAAAACTTATTGTTTTGGAATGTTTCCATCGGAGTCAGTGGTTTCCCATGGTATCCTTTACCTGCAATCCTGTATAAGATCCCTAAAGGCTTATTATATGCCTTTGTAGTAGAAAGCTAATTAGTTACCTGGTCTTTCTATGCTGCTGTTTCTGCTGTTGCTGTTTTTTTGTGGTATAGTGTGTAGTCAAGAGTTTGTGATGTTCCACTTTCATGTGTTTTGGACATTGCTCTCCGGTATATGCTGACTGTTCTAGTGTTTGGAGTTTCTACCCTGATGATCCCTGTTATTTGATTGTCGAGTATTATTTATATATAAGGTGTATGCTCTAGGTGCTTCAGAATAGTGCTATCATTCTATGTTTATCTTTCATCTTCTGGCTTACTTCATTTAACATAATATATTCTAGGTCCATCCATGTTGCTGCAAAGTATGTGATTGTATCGTTTCTGACTGCCATGTAGTATTCTATTGTGTATAGATACCACATCTTGATGATACATTCATCTGTTGTTGGACATTGAGGTTGGTTACAAGACTTGGCAATGATACTGAGTGCTGCGATAAATAGTGGGGTGCACACATACTTTGGGATGAATGTTCTTCCATCTTGGGGATAGATACCTAGGAGAGTAATTGCTGGGTCAAATAGTAGCTCAATTCTGAGTTTTTTGAGCACTCTCCAAACTGTTCTCCATAGGTGTTATACTAGAGGACATATCAACCAGCAGTGGAGGAGAGTGCCTTTCATGCCGCATCCCTGCCAACAGAGATTGTTCCCATTATTTTTGATTTGAGTCATCCTCACTGGTGTAAGGTAGTGCCTTGTTGTTGTCTTGATTTGGATTTCCCTAATGATGAGTGAAGGTGAGCATGTTTTCATGTGTTTGTTGGCCATCCTTCAGTCTTCCTCCAAGAAGTGTCTATTCTTTCATCTTCCCATTTTTTATGGCTTTATTTGGTTTTGGGGGGCTAAGCTTTCTGAGTGTTTTGTATAGCCTGGATGTCAGCTTTTTATCTGATATGATGGGTGAAAATATTTTTTCCCAGTCAGATAACTTCTTCTTGTCTTAAGGAGGGTTTCTTTTGTCATGCAGAAGCTTTTTAGTTTGATGTAGATCCATTTGTTTATGTTTGAAGCTAGAGTTTTTGTCATTGGTGCTCCATCCTCGAAGACCTTTTTGATATATAGGTCTTCGAGTGTTCTGCCTGTTTTATTATCTATAAACTTTATAGATTCGGGTCTAATTTCAAGGTCTTTGATTCATTTTGAGTTGATTTTAGTATAAGGAGTGAGGTATGGGTCAATTTTGAATTTCTTACATGTGGTTTTCCAGTTGTACCAACACCATTTGTTGAAAAGACTTTTTTTGTCCCATTTCAGGTTCTTGGCTCCTTTCTCAAATATCAGTTGACTGTGTGTCTGGGGGCTTATGTGTGGAAATTCTGTTTTAACCCACTGGTCTGAGGATCTGTCCTTGTTCCAGTATCATGTTGTTTTGATCACTATGGCTTTATAGTATAGCTTCAGGTTATATAGGGAGATGCCTCCCAGCTTCTTGTTTTTAGTATGTGTTTGGCTATTCTGGGTCTTTTGTGGTTCCAGATAAATTTTATGATTGATTGTTCTATGTCTTTAAAAAATGAAGTCTGAATTTGAATGGGGATTGTGTTAAATCTATATAGGAGTTTGGGTAGTATAGTCATCTGACTATGTTGATTCTACCTACCCATGAGCATGGAATGTTCTTCCATTTCCCGAGATCCTCTTCAATTTTTTTCTGAAATGTTTTGATGTTTGCCAGGTTTAAGTCCTTCACTTCCCTTGTAAGGTTGATTCCTAGGTACTTTATGTACTTTGATACTATTTTAAATGAAGTTGTATTTTTAATCTCTCTCTCTTCTACTTTGTTATTTGTATAGAGAAATGCTACTTTTTTTGTGTATTGACTTTGTAACCAGCCACTTTGCTGTATTGGTTTATTATTTCTAGGACTTTTATTGCGGATTCTTTAGGGTTTTCCATGTATTTAATTATGTCATCTTCAAAAAGAGCTAGTTTGAATTCCTCTTTCCCTATTTGGATTTCTTTGATTCCCTTCTCTTGTCTGATTGCTATTGCTAGGACTTCTAAGACTATGTTGAATAAGAGTGGAGAGAGTGGGCATCCTTGCCCACTTGACATTGAATGCAATTTGGTCTGATATCAGGATGGCTGTCACTGCTTTTTTTTATTTCCATTGGCCTGGATGATTGATTTCCATCCTTTTAATTCTAAGCCTGTGCCTGTGTTTCTTGTAGGCAGCAAAAATCTGATTTATGTTTTCTAATCCAATTCTCTATTATCTGTTATTTAATGGGAGAGTTTAGTCCATTAATGTTTAAGGAGATTATTGACAGAGAGCTCTGTTGTGCAATGGTGTTGTTTAGGGTGGTTTTTGTTATAATCGAGGGTTTGGATATTGCAATTCGTCTCTGAGTAGTTCATTTAGGATCGGTTTTTTTTGCGCAAAAAATGCAAGATCATTTTTGTTTGAGAATGATTTTAGTTTACCCTCCCATGTGAATGAGAGTTTTGCTGGATATTGGACTCTAGGCTGAATGTTTTTTTTTTCATTCAGTCATTCATATATGTTATTCCACTGTCTTCTTGCTTGAAGTATTTCATAGGGGAGATCTGGTTTGATTCTAAAGTTCCTTCCTTTGTTTCTGAGTGTTTTTTCTCCCTTATTGCTTTAAGTAGATCGCCTTTCTCCTTGTTTCTTGCCATTTGGATTGCTATGTGTCTTGGGGTTGGTTTTTTAGTGTCTATTTTGTTAGGGATTCTTTTCACCTGCTGGATTTACTCATATTTATCTTTACAGAGGGTGGGAAAGTTCTCTGCTATTATTTCTCTGACTAATTGTTCTTCCCCTTTCCCTGTTTCCTCCCCTTCTGGTATGCCTACAATCCTTAGATTGTTTCTTTTGTCTTTGTTCATTAAGTACTGGACTTTTACTTCCAGTGCTTTACCTTCTATTTCTTTGTTGACTTCTTTGTTGTCTTTTGTTTGCAGTTTATATTTGAGTTGTTCTATGTGATTCTCTAGCTGTGCAATTCTACTCTTCCGGCTTTCTATGGTTTTATGTAATTCCTGTAATTCTGTTTGCATGGAGATTCTCATATTTTGTAACAATTCTTCTTTTAGTTTGTTGATTTGTTTGTCCAGGGACTTTTTATATTCGCTGGCTAATGTTTCTCTCATTTCCTTTAATCTATCTTGCATTTCATTCCTCGTGGCTACTTTAAAATCTTCTGTTTGGTCTGTGCATTTTGGGGGACTTGGAAATTTATTTGGGATCCTTTCCAAATTCCATGAACTCAGTATCTTCCTTGATATACCCATATTCCTTTGCGTGTATTGATGTGGCTTAGAGTGTCATGCCTTCTGTATTCAAGTAACTTTTGCCACATGTGTTTTGGGCCTGGGTCCCTTCTCTGGCGTACTGCTCCTGGTGGGTATGCTGTTGAGGCCTGGCCCCTCCCACGTCCTCCAGTCAAGCCTGATCCTTCACCTCCCTTTCAAATCAGACAGTGCAGTTTCGCTCCTGACCACAGTGTCAATGGGTGCTGTTGAGTATAGATGACGCACCTCCCCCACTTGGGAGTCAGGCTGTGCTTGCTTGTTGGATCTCAGGTCACTGTTCCTCCTGGCTTATTGTCACCCTGGGCTTCCTGTGCCACGTTGGGCAGTTGGTGGAAGTTGTTGAGCTCCCTTAGTCCTCTCTCACAGGACTCAGGGTCTTTACGGGGTGCCTGTTTTGTGTCACTCCGACTGGGCGTTTGTCCCGGGCTTTGCTGCCCATGTGACTCACCTCGGAGACCCTTCCAGGCTCACCTGCGTCCCTGGTCTTGGCTATTGTACCAGATTCCACCTCATGCGTGGCTCACCCCCACGCACCTTCCATGCTCACACTCCCTGGTCTGGGCTATTGTCCCAGGCTCCACCGCCCACATGGCACACACCAGCGCCCCTTCCAACTTTCTTTTTTTCATAACTTCAAACAGAACCATATAACTTGAACCATCTTTTTCTGCCTCACAAATTGAGGGGAAAATAATAGGGGGCACCAAGACCAAACAGTTTTATGAACATTGAGTAGAAATAAAAAATAATTAGGCTTGAAAACTAAATCCAAAACCAACTACAACAGAATCGATACCCAATCTACAACCGGATAGACACAAAAGGGACCACTTATACTAGCAACCCAGAGGGCCAAGGAGGGGCAATATAGGATGAATTTTACGAACAGGGTTTAAGGGAGGACAATATTGGTGGTGGGAATGCCCCTGATTCAAAGTCACTATGTACCTGAAATACTACTGTGAATATTTGTAATGCACTTTGGTCAAAATAAAAATTATTAATAAACAAATAAGACACAGACTAAAGGTTTGGATAAGTAAACAAAACTGGATATCTTCTGTCTGTAGGAAACACACCTAAAAGATCAGTATAGACTCAATACTAGAATAAAACAATACAAATAACATAATCAAGACACTGGAAAACAAAAAAAGCTGTTACAGACATATTTATATCAACCAAATTGCATTAAATATCAAGAAAGTGCTCAGAGAAAAAGAATGTCACTAATTATTGATCAAGGGAACATTAGACCAAGAAGTACTAACTCTGATCAATATTTATGCACTGAAGCTAGAGACAGCAAAATACGTAAAGCATTTTCTCACAAACGTAGAGAAACATATGGAAGGAAATATCATAGTAGTAAGAGGTTTCAGCACACCAATATCACCACTAGGCAGATCCACTACGTAGAAAACTAGAAAATAAGACCCCTAATTGAAAAACTAAACTAAGACTAATGGTCTAATACAGGGCCCTCCATCCTCAGAAATACGAATACACATTCTTCTCTAGTGCACATGCAATTTTCTCTATGATAGACCATCCCTTAAGATATAAATCAAACTTGCACAAAGTCACATATATAAGGATTATACCTAGCATGATATTAGATCACAATGCAACAGAGTTTAAGATTGACTGTAGAAATGGTGTAGAGAGGGGCCGGAGCAATAGCACAGCAGTAGGATGTTTGCCTTGCACGTGGCTAACTCAGGACAGACCATAGTTCAATTCCCCCTCATTCCATATAGTCCCCAGCCAACTTGTTTCTCAACAACTTCCTGGATCAAAAAGATAATCCAGGAAGAAATGAAAAGATTCCATGAGATGAATGATAATGAGGAAACAAATTATCAAAACCTATGGGACTCTACAAAAGCAGTAATTAGGGGAAAACATAGCAATACAGGCCTAATTTAAGAAAGAGGAAAAATGACAAAATTAATAGCTTAGAGAAGAAAACATAAGAATCTGAAAAAACAGCAGCAAAGAAACCAACAAACAAGTAGAAGACAAAAAATAATTAAAAAAAAACAGAGCAGAAATAAACAACATAGAAACAAAGAAAACAGTACAAAGAATCAATGAGATCAGGAACTGCTTTTTCAAAAGAATAGACAAAATAAACCACCCACAAGACACACAAAGAAAAAAATAAAATCACTCAAATAAATCAGATCACAAACAAAGGGGACAGATTACAAAAGAACCTTAAGAAATCCAGGACATCATGAAGGCTTATTATGATCAAGTGTATTCAGTTCAGTTAGAGAACCCAGAAGAAATAGACAGATTTATGAAAAATATAATTTCCCTAGACTTAGAAATAGAAAGCCTGAACAGGCCAATTACATCTAAAAAATTGAGACAGCAATTAAGAAATTCCCCAAGAATAAAAGTCCAGGACCAGTTGGATTTACAGGTGAATTCTATCAAAATTTCGGAGAAGACATACTACAATTGATCCCCAGGCTCTTCCAAAACATGAAAAGACAGGAATCTTCCTAATTCCTTTTTTTTAAATTATCTTTAATTAAACACCATGATTACAAATATAATTGTAGTTGTATGGTACAGTCATGTAAAGAACACCCCCCTTCACCAGTGCAGCATACCCACCACCAATTTCCCAGATCTCCCTCCTCCCCACCCCACCCACACCTATACTCGAGACAGGCTTTCTTGTTCCCTCATTCATTCACATTGCTATGATAGTTTTCAGTGTTATTTCTCTAACTGCATTCACCACTCGAGAGGTAGGTGGAAAGTCTGTTGACCCCTATTCACTCCACCTAGACTGCCACCCAGGGATGACCTGGAGTCAGGGGAAAAAGACAAGGATGACCGGTGGCCTGCCAACCCTCCCAGAATTCCCCAGACCAGGAAGAAGGGCTGCAGTATGGGGTCACCCAAAACCCCATACCTGGCAAGAGCTGGTCTCCTGAAGCCAAGAGGAAGCTGGAAGCCAGATGTCTAACTGTCCTCCCAATACATCTCCCTCCTGGAGTTCAGAGGGAGGGGGAAGACTGAGGCCCACTAAGAGTCCACCTGAACCCACTTCTGACCATCTGAGCTGCACCCAAGAAAAGTCTGGAGTCAGGGGAACAAGACAAGGACAATTGAGAGTCTGCCAAGTCTCCCAGCACTCCCCAGACTAGGGAGATAGGCTCCAGTATGGGGCCTCCCCAAGCCTTATACCTGGCAAGAGCTGGTCTCCAGAGTCCAGGAGGAAACTGGAAGCCAGATGTCTGCCCGCCCTCTTCCTGATGCATCACCCCCCTGAAGTGCAGAGGGTGAGGGGAAGCCTGGAGCCCACTAAGAGTCCACCTGAGCCCACTTATGGTCCTCTGAGCTGGCACCCAAGAAAGGCCTAGAGTCAGGGGAACAAGATTAGGATGACTGGGGGCCTGCCAAGACTCCCAGCACTCCCCAGACTAGGGAGATAGGCTCCGGTATGGGGCCTCCCCAAGCCCTAAACCTGGCAAGAGCTGGTCTCCAGAATCCAGGAGGAAACTGGAAACCAGTTGTCTGCCTGCCCTCCTCCTGATGCATCTCCCCCCTGAAATGCGGAGGGAGAGGGGACGCCTGGGGCCCTCTAAGAGTCCACTTGAGCCCACATATGGTCGTCTGAGCCTGGAGTCAAGGGAACAAGACAAGGATCACTGGGGGCCTGCCAAGCCTCCCAGCACTCCCCAGACTAGGGAGATAGGCTCCAGTATGGGGCCTCCCCAAGCCCTATATCTGGCAAGAGTTGGTCTCCAGAATAGAAGAGGAAACTGGAAACCAGATGTCTGCCCGCCCTCCTCCTGATACATCTCCCCACTGGAGTGCAGAGGGAGAGGGGAAACCTGGGGCCTACTAAGAGTCCACCTGAGCCAACTACTGGCCATCTGATCTGGCACCCAGGAAAGGTCTGGAGTCAGGGAAACAAGACAAGGACGACTGGGGGCCTGCCAAGCCTCCCAGCACTCCCCAGACTAGGGGGAAAGGATCCAGTATGGGGCCTCCCAAACCCTATACCTGGCAAGAACTGGTCTCCAGAATCCAAGAAGAAACTGGAAACCAGATGTCTGCCCGCCCTCCCCCCGATGCATCTCCCCCTGGAGTGAGGAGGAAGAGGGAAAGTCTGGGGCCCACTAAGAATCCACCTGAACCCACTTCTGGCCATCTGAGCTGGCACCCAGGAAAGGCCTGGAGTCAGCGGAACAAGACAAGGATGGCTGGGAACCTGCCTAGCTTCCCAGCACTCCCCAGACTAGGGAGATAGGCTTCGGTATGGGGCCTCCCCAAACCCTATAACTGACAAGAGCTGGTCTCCTGAATCCAAGAGGAAACTGGAAGCCAGATGTCTGTCCATCCTTCTCCCTGATGCATCTCTCCCCTGAAGTGCGGTGGGAGAGGGGAAGCCTGAGGCAGAAGAGGGGCCATTTTGATTTCCACAAATATAGGGGAGTAGTGCAATTTATTCCTTTGGTAAAGCTTTTAGGTTGCTTCTTACAATGTGCTGAAATGGAATTTAATGTTTATAAGGTGAGCATGGCCGCGGAGCGAAGCGCATCGGCCGTGGTTTTTGGATGTGGGTCCTGGAGTGTTTGCAGTCTTAGATGTTTGGCGGCCAGCTCAGCAGAGAAGAAGCAGATAGGGGCCGACCGCATGGCTGGTGTCTTTAAAAGTATCTGGGTTCCCAATCACCAAGCAGGATTGGGCCCACGTGCGTTGGGTGGGGACATCTTACTGAGGGTGGCTCCTGGAGCCTTTGCAGTCTTAGATGTTTGGCAGACAGCTCAGCAGAGAAGAAGCAGAAAGGGGTTCTAATTCCTTTTATGAGACTAGTATCACACTCCTTTCCAAAGCTGGCAAAGATACAAAGAAGAAAGAGAACAACAAACCAATCTCACTAATGAAATTGGATGCAAAAATCCACAGCTAAATCTTAGCATACTGAATCCAACAGTACATCAAAAAATTATACACCATGATTGCACTCAGGTGGAAAGCAAGGATGGTTCAACACATGCAAATCAATCAACATTATATAACACATTACAAAACCACTTGGTCATAACAATCAATTCGGAGAAAGCATTTGACAAAATCCAACACCCATTCATGATGAACACACTCAGCAAAATAGGGTTGGAAAGAACTTCTCCCAGGATAGTTACAGTTATTATGTTAAAAGTAGTAAGCTAGAAGAAGGATAAATTCAGAATAATAGCAATCCTGTGGGGTATTTAAAACATATATGATATTGACATAGAGTAATCCATGAACAAATATAAGGGTCAAAAGGGTAAAAACCCCAATCACCGTAAGTGCCAGCATTTAAAAATAAGTGTTCAAATGAAATGGAAGGTGTGCAACAAAAGAAGCAAATACTCATTAAAATCTAAAGCAACCAGTAACAATGGAAGCAGCAGTTTTAAGTGCACAGGTATTTCATCAACCTCTAACCACAAAAGTCTATTATAATGTATTTATCCACAGATCCTGGTGAGGAATATAATGAGGGGAGCCTGGACTCCCACTACAGTGATTACTAACAATATGCTTTAATGCCTTAATTTTACTAAGTATAAAATTGCCCTTCAGCTTCTTTGTCCACAAAGGGCTTGTAAACAAAGGGTGGACACCCTACTTTAAACCAAAGAATTCATCATGCTGATTACCATATACAGTGCCCATAATATCAGTATCTCGATAAAATACTCTAACTTACCCAGTTTTTTTGTTTGTTTATGTCTTCTATTATTTTTTTTTTGGTTTTTGGGTCAAACCTGGCAGTGCTCAGGAGTTACTCCTGACTCCATGCTCAGAAATTGTTCCTGGCAGGCACGGGGGACCATATAGGACACCGGGATTTGAACCGATGACCTTTTGCATGAAAGGCAAACACCTTACCTCCAGGCTATCCCCAGGCCCCTGTTTATGTCTTCTATTAGGACACAAAGTACATAATCATTCATACTACTGGAACAGTCAATAGTGCACCAAAGACCTATGTTACAGGTTCCATTCACAAAACACGTTTTGACAAATCCATACTTCCCTTTTTTCTTTGTTCTTTTTTTAATTTTCTTTCTTTCTCTCTTTTCCATCTACTTCTTTTTCCCTCTCTCCTTTATCCTTCTTATCAATTCAATATATTTAAAAAATAAAAAGCTCTAGATGCCAGTTGCTCTGTAGGAAAGGCACCTTCTTCCTCTTCCTCTTCTACTTGTTCCTCTTCTTTTTTCTTTCTCCTCCTCATTATCTTCTTGCTCTTCTTCTTCTTCCTCCTCTTGTCTTCTTTTTCTTTTTCCTTTCTCCTATTATTCCTCTTTTTCTATTTCCTCTTCCACTTCTTCCTCCTTTTATACTTCCTCTTCCTCCTACTCCACTTTGTTCTTCTTCCTTTTTCATTTTTATTCTTCTTCCCCTTCTCCTCCAATACTTCTTCCTCTCTTCTTCCTCTTCTCACACTTTCTCCTAATTTTCTTAATATTCTTTTCCTGAGTCTCTGGGACTCAGCATTCCTTATGTTGTTTCTGTTGAGTAAATCAGACTTCTATTTTCATCTGTTAACATTGTTTACTAGTTTATTCATTGTCTGATCATTTGCTTTAAGGTTCTTTTCTAATCTTTTCTGCTTATGGAGTTGTTCTGCATCTCATCTGGCTCACTGACCCCATCGTCAGTTGCTTTTACTATTTTGGAGAGGCTTTTCATTGTTCATTTCATCTATTGAGTTTTTCAGACCTCTTATTTCAGTTTTAAGTTCTGACATTATGGTCTGTTCAGATAAATCTATGCTTGCTGTGAGTTTTTTTGAGCATATTCCATATTAATACTCTACACTCCTTATATGGCAGGCTTTTCAGGTCATCTTCATTCTACATGTGTGGTGTTGTCATGCTATGATTCCCCATCGCAACACTTGTACAGTCGTTTTCTTTTAATAATATTTTTATATTGGCCAAAGTTGATTACATATCTTTCACAGTACTATTTTAGATACTTATTAAGATTGAATCAGGAGATTCCCATCACCAAAGTTGTCCTCCCTTTACCGACCCCCCCCCCACAGTTATCAGCTTGCAGCCCCTATTCCTTTCACTTACCCCACAGCTGCTAGTATTAATGGTCCCCTCTGTGTCTAGCTTATTGTAAAATTTTCACTCAAGAATTACCTATTTTTTTAGTACTTTACCCAAGCAAAATATTTTGTACTAAGCACTGAAAATGGTTCCCAACTGTCTTGTGGAATTATAATTCACTACTAATTCATTTATAGAATTAGTCCATATGTAAGTAATAAAGATTAAAAAAATAATAAAAACACACTGAATTTAGCGCAAGATGTATAAACAGACAGTACAAGAGACGTTGGAAAGTCAGTTTGGACACTTCCACTGCTAAATATATGTGCATCAAGGATCAATAAAAGGTAAGAGTAAGAAAGAGCTTAGTTATTATTTTATTGAAATGCAAAA
>PVKC010040580.1:0-12313 GCA_004027635.1 Crocidura indochinensis | reverse complement strand
CAAGTAGTTTGGGTAATGTTTGCTTGCACATGGCTAACCAGATATGATCCCTGGATTACCATATGGTGCCCTGAATCTCACCCAGTAGTGAAACCTGAGCATTGCTGAGAATGGCACTCTCCCCCCAAAAATGTTTAGTATATTCAGTCTGAGATTTTTCTTTGCCTCTATATTCTGTGTGCGCAGTTTTATCCTTTTACCACTCTAGGATTGCCTGTTCTCCACCTTGGAGTCACTTGCCTTTTAGTTTGGCTCACGGGTGCTTAATTTCAATTATCTTACTTTATAGGACTTATTGTGTGTGTGTGGTTTGTGTGTTTTCTTCTCTCTTTCCCTCTCTATCTAGCCTTCCCTTTTCCCCCTTCCTCCTACTTCTTTCTGTCACTCTGCCTCCCTTTCTCACTTCCTAAGTAAAATTATTTGTTTAAAAAAAAAAGTTTCCTGATTACTTATGCTGATTTTAGGAAGCATTACAAACTCTTGAGTATCTAACAAAATGAAGTATCTATGTACTCGAGTATAAGCCAAGTTTTTCGGCACAAAATTTATACTTACACTCGGGTCATACATGTGCACCAAGTCAAATGCACTTAGTCTCCAGTCGTTGTCTTCTTTCTGCTGGAAGGAGTGTGCTTCAACTCAGTCCTCAAGTCAGGGCTGATCTGAAGAGGTAGGTGGCTGAACTGAACTGGATGCCACTCAATTATTTGACCCACAGTATTCAATGGCACATTTAATTAAGTGAAAAACTCACTTAAGGCAGTAAAGTTGTGTAAATAAAGTCTTGTAAATATAAATCCAGATTCCTTATAATCGAGTTTTGGAGTATAAGGATTCAGGATTTTAACACTTTATTTGCAACTTCACTGTCTTAAATGGTTTATTCACTTTATTAAAGTTGCCATTGAATACTATGGGTTAATGTGGTATGTTGATGGTATACAGTATATCAAACAATCATGTATTGTAAATGTAATCATGTATTTATTTATTTACTGATTCCTCAATTATTGCAATTGTTTGGGGTATATATATTTTTTGAAATCTACCAGTGGCTGCTACATTTTCCCCCTGGATTTATACTTGAGTCACTAAGTTTTCTCATTTTTTTGGGTAAAATTAGGGGGGGTTGGCTTATACTCAGGTTGACTTATACTCGTGTATATATCGTATATAAATGTGATTCTGTTTTTTACCTTTTTTTTTTTGTTTGTTTGTTTTTTTTTTTGCATGTATTTGAAGTTCACTAAGAACAAGAGAAAAATAGTGGCACTTTTAATGAATTCTCTGGTCTAAATGTTCTAAATATTTCATGAACATGCCATGAAAAAATACAACTACTTTTTTTAGACTACCTATTGTACCATTTTCACACTTAGAAATGATTTCTTAGGAAATAATCATTCTCAAAATTTTCTAACACTTGAAAGGGTGATATAACTGTCTGGGTAAAATAGTGCTGTGCTGTGATAAGTTTCATGTAAAATGCAGAAGAACGAATATAACAGTAAGTGTGTAATTTGTTATCTTCTGAAATCATGCTCTTAATAAGAGATTCCAGAATATTCTCCTTTTCTCTCCCATTAGTAAGTTGAAATAGAATGGAAAGTGAATTCATCAATTAGAATGCAGAAATTTAAAAAGTTATCTTAACACACTGATGTAAATGTTATGCCATTTACATAGATTTGTAGCTTGATTTTTTTTAACTCACGTAACCAAAAAAGGTAATGAAGCATGATGAGAAGAATATATATAAACAGGATGCAGAAATGAGCTTTGTTACTGGTGTGGTATCTGAAACCTTGCTAGATTTTTTAAAAAATATTTTTTCTGAAACATAATTTATTGTACCTTTTTTGACATAATGTATAAATACAAAAGAAAACTTTAAATAAAAGGAATGATCTTTTTTCAAATAATAAACTTGACAATAGGCTTTAGAAATTGTATTTGGTCATTTTTATACATAAAAAGCACAATTTTAGAAGTAAACTAAAGTACCGATTTCATTTGACTAGTGTGGTCATAAATAGATGTTTGAAATCAAAAGAATATGCATTAGTGAAATAAATGAAAAATTTAAATGCTAAATCATAGGTGACCATTGTTCATAGATACAGAATCTGGACCAAATACTGGTTTGGACAGTTTTGTTGGTTCTTAGGTTAAATAGATAATTATTTGTGACCCAAAGTCTATTATAAAAGTTAAGCAATTTTTAAATAAGTAAGAAGTTATGTTCAAGTAGTCATATATATCATGGAGAAATTATGGAGATATTTTTAAAAAAATGGTTTTGGGTGTTGCCTAACAATTTCCTTTGTGGTTTGTCTGTAAGTGGTTATAATATGTGAACTCGACTTTTAGATACCAGTATAGCACTTGGTGCTTGTATATAGATAGCTGTATGGCAAAGTTTAATACACAGAACCATTATTAAATTTTCAAAATCAAAATCAGTTAAAACCAACATAGTGAGAACATTTATAAATAATAATTAACCTAGACAGTTTTCTAATTTTCTAAGACATCAACTTATATATCAATATTCACATTTTTCCAGTTACAGAAGTGTTATTAGTAGTCAGAGTGATAACACAGCAGGTAGGGCATTTGCCTTGCACATAGCCGATTCAGGTTTGATCTCCAACATCCCATAGGGTTCCCCAAACTTGCTAGGAGTGATTTTTGAGCACAAAGTCAGGAGTAATCCCTAGTGCCCTAGCTATGGCCCTAAAACAAACAAACAAAAGTAAAGTACTATTAGAAAATGGAGGGATAGTACAGCTGGTAGGGCACTTGCCTTGCATGTGGCCATCCTTGGTTTGATCCCAGAACCCCATTTGGTCCTCTGAGCCTTCTAGGAGTAATCCTTGACACAGACAGAAGTTTTAAGCATTGCCAGGCATGCCTCCCCCCACCCAAACCAAAGTATTATTAGTGTACTATTCTTGGGGTCTTTAAGAAATAGTCATTGAAATCATTGTGTAAATTAGATAGTTCTTTCGAGGAACCCTAGTTAAGAAAAAGTTGGCAGATAGTCTTAGAAATGCTAAACAGTTGGGGCCGTGAGGTGGCGCTAGAGGTAAGGTGTCTGCCTTGCAAGCGCTAGGCAAGGAAAGACCATGGTTCGATCCCCCAGCGTTCCATATGGTTCCCCCTCCCCCCAAGCCAGGGGCAATTTCTGAGCACTTAGCCAGGAGTAACCCCTGAACATCAAACGGGAATGGCCCCAAAAACAAAAATAAAAACAAGCAGAAATACTAAACAGAACTAGCATAGTAATACTGAAAGACATTTTGAATTTGGGAGCCTAATTATGTCAGATCCAGAGAGATAGTTTAGTGGATTGAGCCCATGCTCTGCATGCAATTTTGATCTCTTATGCCACAAAAGGTCTTCCAAGCACTGCCAGGAGTAGCTTTTAGCACTGAGTTATGAGTAGCTCCATCACATCAACAAGTATGACCCAAAAGCACCCCACCCTCCCACAAAGGCTGAATTATTTAATATTATGGGAAGACCAAAGAGAGCTAAAAGGCTGGGTACAGGCTTTGTATGCGAAAGCTCAATCCTCAGAACTACCTGGTACCTAAGACACTTCCAGGAGTGACCCCTCCCTCTTTGCCCCCAAACACAGAGGACACATACACACACAACACACACACACAAAACAACACACACACACACACACACACACACACACACACACACACAACCTTCCGTACAAACCCACCTGCTTTGTCCCTGACACTTACTGAAGTTATGAAGATATAGTATCAGTTCCTTAGTCAGTTCTCAAAATTCCCAATATACAGCCAGTAACCATATTTTAAAAATTCCTAAATTAATTAAGGAAACTTCTCCCAACTCTGCGATTACTATATTTTGCAAACATGCATAAACCCATGCATACTTGTCTTATTTGCCCAAGTTTTTTTTTTCCATTTTGTTGTTTTCCCAAAGTATTTTTAATTCTTTTCAGTTTACCATAGTAATATTTTTGCTGTGTGAGGTGTTTTTTTTGATGTCAAGTAATTTAAGGATTATGAAATGAGAGGGGAGCAACCAAGAAATGTTGCCTGGAGTCTTGCTTATCCTTTTTAGGAATGAAGTAGAAGTGGAATATCTGTAATTATTCTCCAAATCTGTTGGAATGCTGTTGGGTCATTCCAAAGATTTTTGTGTTATTATTGATACATTCCAGAATTGTGGGATGTATTAAATACTACAGTGTGTATACTTGTTTGAAGATATCTATCCTGAATTCCAGTGTTATCAAATTGCTCACACATTTTAGAACATTAAGAGTTGATTATATTTCTCTATCTCTACACTCCAGATATCCTCTCTGGAATGTTTTGTTTTCTGCTATCGCCTATTGTTTATGTGCAGTAAAATGGTGGAAATGTATATTCACTTGTTGTACTACCTTCACTACCGTCCATTCACAGAATTCTTCATCTGGCAAAACTAGAATTCTGTACCCATTAAACAATGAACCCTCCCATCCCTCCCACGCCCCAGCACCTGGCAGCCATTTTGCTATCTCCATACATTTCTGACACATTTAAGTGGCATATATAAGTAAAACACACAGTATTTGGTCTTTTGTACTTTGTACATATGGACTTTGATTAATGTCCTCAGGTTTATTTTTTCAGCATGTGTCAGAATTTCAGTTCTTTTTAAGACTAATATACTCTATTGTATGTATAATGTGTATAACACATTTTGCATTAATCGGCACGTGGGCTCCCTTCAACCTTCTAGCTATTACAAATAATGCTGGTATAAGCACAGTATTTATTTGACTATATATAGCTAGTAGTGGTACTACTGTATTATATGGCAATTCTATTTTTAATTTTATTGTTGTATGAGGGTCATTCCCAATGGTACCAGAGCTTACTCTAAGCTCTGCAGTTGGGAATTGCTCCAGGTGGTGTTAGTGGGACCATATGGGATGCTGGGGACCAAAACTAGATCAGCTGCATCTAAGGCAAAAAGCAACAATAAATGCCATACTATCGCTTCTGCCCCTCTGTTTTTAATTTTTGACTGTAGCTGTAGAGTAGATGTATCCTTTTACATTTCCACTGATAGTACATAAGTATTCTGGTTTCCGTGCATACTTGTCGACTGTTTGTTTCTGGATTTGTTTTTGCTAGTATTCATCCTAATGGTATAAGATGGAATCTTCTTGTTTTGATTTGCATTTCCATAATGCTTTGTGATGTTCAACATATTTTTCATGTGCATAGTAGCCACTTGTGTAAATTTGAAGATAGTTCAAATAGTTTTTTCCTCATTTTGAAATTGAATTGTTTTATTTTTGTTGAATTTTTCCCCATTTTACACATATTCTGGTTTATCTCTTACCAAATATATTGTTTACAAATATTTTCTATCTTATAGGTTGCAATAATTTTTTATTAATTCATCTTTCTTTTTGTTGCCTTGATTTTCAGTATACCCTTCAAGAAATTATGAAATCTAGTATTCTGGAGTTTTTTTCTATGTTGGCTTTTTTTATTTTTATTTTTTTTGGTTTTTAGTTTTATGGTCACACCCGACTATGCTCAGGGGTTACTCCTGGCTCTACACTCAGAAGTCGCTCTTGGCAGGCTCAGGGGACCATATGGGATGCCAGGAATCAAATCCAGGTCTGTCCTAGGTCGGTGCATGCAAGGCAAATGCCCTAATGCTGTGCTATCTCTCCGGCTCCCTCTATCTTGGCTTTTAAGAGTTTTGAGTTTTTACATCTTATGTTTAGGTGCTGGTGAACTTTCAATTAATTAATTAATAAATATAGTATAACATAAAGTATGTGCCCATCATTTGAAGAGGTTTTCTATTCTCCACCAAAGGGAATTGGCATTCAATTGAAGAGCATTACACGTTGTATGTGAACCTTTTATTTTTGGAATGTTGGGGATCCGTCCCGTGATCCATTTTATTTCTGTGGTCCATAGTTCTCTTTAAGGCATTATGTTATGGTTATTTTAGCTGTAGTAAGTTTCAAATCAGGAAGTGTATGATAACCCAACTTTTTTTAAAGTTATTTGGATAATGTCTACTTTTGAACAGCTCATAAAATTCATGTTAAAACTAACATTTTATGTAATATAACTTCCCATTGAACTTACTATATTTTTTTGCTCTATAAGATGCACTTCACCATAAGACGCACATAGTTTTTAGATGCTCTCCTCTCCTGTACTCAGGCTTTAGCTCCCAGGCAACATTTGCTCCATAACACAACACTTTGGGGGAGGAGGGAGGAATGCATCTATGGTACAAAAAATATGTATTTAAAATGCATATTTCTAGTAAAAGATGGACAATTACTATATGCATTCATTCTGTTACTACATATCAAATCACTACAAATCAAATCAGCATAAAAGAATCTTATACTGTGTTCTATGATCAAGAATCAGCCTATAACTTAGCTTACTCTTGTGTGCTGAGAGTATCATAAGACTCTAGTCAAAGTGTTGGTTGGCAAGAGACCTTGGTGGAATCTGAAGTTTAGTGTTATTGTCAGATTTATAAGGTTATTTGTTTTTGGGCCACACCTGTTAGTGGTAGACTTACTCCTGGCTTTGTGGTAAGGGTCACTTCTGTCAGGGCTCAGGGTGCTAGAGATCAAACCTTGATCGGCTACATGCAAAGGCAAATAAATGCCTTCCCTGCTATACTGTCACGTAGGCCCCTTGCTCAATTTTCTTCAGATCAGCAGAATATGTGACTTCAAAGTTGACTCCTAAACTTCCTTTCACCTATATCAGACCCACATAAGATTATCATCCTTTTGATTAAAGATCTACTGATTTGGTGAAGCCTGAGAGATACTGCAGGGAGTCAATGCTTTATGTAGCCTCACATCCTGTTGACCTCCATTAGAAATCAGCTCTAAATATGCTCCCCCAAATACTGCCAGAAGTTACTTCTGAGCAGAAGTTTGGGTAGGGTCCCAAACACCTTTACCTCCAAGTATATTGGTTTGGGACTCTAATTATATCTGAAAATTTTCTGCATTTTATTATATTCTATTGAGTAATTTAAGCCACAGATTACAATTAACTTTTTGAATGGGGCACAGTGACTCTTGGGATCAGCTTGTAGTACATTTGCCATATTTTTATTTCTCCTCTGTATTCAGAATTTGCAACCTCGTACCTAAGAAAAAGTTCATGTTTGCCATTATGGAATAAAATGACTATATGAGGTAATTTTCCTGCATATAAGGCGACTCCAAATTTTAGACTTCCTCTCTGACTGGCCAATCTAAGCGGGCTTTATACAGTGTAGGTTCCGTACAGAACATTGTATAATTTGCATGCATAAAAAGCCTGCTTGGATTGACTGAGTTAGAGAGGCTGTCCAAGCAGCCTTGCAGTGATTGGTGCAGGATCAAGTTGGAAAATTTGTTTCGTGGCAATATCCAGACAATTTTCATTTAGCAGCATAGTTTTGAGATATACTCGGCATCTAAGATGACTCCCGATTTCGGTTGACTTTTTTTTGTTTCAAAAGTCGTCTTATGGGGCCGGGCGGTGGCACTGGAGGTAAGGTGCCTGCGCTAACCTAGGACGGACCGCGGTTCGATCCCCCGGTTCCCCATATGGTCCCCCGTGCCTGCCAGGAGCGACTTCTGAGCGACGAATAGCCAGGAGTAACCCCTGAGCGTCACCGGGTGTGGCCCAAAAACCAAAAAAAAAAAAAAAGTCATCTAATACACCGGAAAATAATGGTAAACATGTCTAAAGTACATGAAAGTAGACTCTTTGTCAACTATGCTTTTACATAGTTAATACCAAAAATATGTCAATTCTTTGTTCATTTATGAATTTAAAACTTAATAAAAATGCCAACAGTATTTTTTATGGAGGGGCGATAAAAGCTGATTTTAATGTATGTAAGGAAAAACAGGCAGGAGGAATAGGCATAAATATTCGGAGATCTGCTTAATATTTTGGCACAGCTATAGGTAAATAGCCTTGTACACTGCTGGTAGAAATATGAATGTGGGACAGGAGTGATAATATAGAGGTAGGGTATCTGCTTTGCACATGGCCAATTTGGATTTGATCTCCAGCACTTCATATAATCCCTGAGGCTGCCAGGAATAATTGCTGAGTGCAGAGCCAGGAGTAACCCTGCACACTCACAGGTTTGAGTCAAAAACAAAAACAAAAAAGAAAATGTGAATTATATTTATGCAGAGAAAATTTGACAATAATTAGCACAATTAAAGTACATTTACGTTTCATTAAGTAGACCTCTTTAAAGAATCCTAAAAATAAATTTTAGGTATCCTAAAGTTAATTTACAAAAGGATATACTTAAAAATTTATTCCTTATAGATTTATTTTTTATAACCAAAGATTGAACAGAACATAGATGTGTATCAGTAGAGTTTTATGCAGCCCTAAAGGAAAAGAAATAATAGTAGTAAACCTTAACTTTCCTTAGACAAAGATGTAACACAAAAGGAAAATAAAAAGACCTGTGTGACAAATCAAGAAATAAAAAGATTTCTGATTATTTAGGAATACCAGATTACTTAGGAAGCCAATTAAAGAGAGATTTAGTAGCAAATTATTGATAATTTTTTATGATCTCTTTTGTATAGCCACTCCCATGTCCCTACCTCCCATAATCCAGCTCCTATTTTTAACACAGTGATAATAAAAGAGCTTAACATACTTTAAACTAACTCTTAGAGAGACGATGGAAAGGCTTGTCTCTTTTTCAGATGTTTAATCTTGACAGAAATGAGAGTCGGATTGGACTTCCTTGAGAAGAGATGTTAATAAATACATTAGAGCCTGCAGTGTGGCAGACAGACACTGGGTGGAACCTTAGCACTGTAAATTACTACATACAGTTTCCAAAGCCTGTACTATTATAGACAGGCTCAAGGGGGACCTTTTGAGTAGAAGCCACAGAGCCTCTCAAGGCACAAATCCAGAGAATACCTATTAAAACTTGAGAAGTCTCCAGAATTTCTAGTTTGTATGGAGAAAACTTTCCTTGCCCAAAATCAGACCACGAAGTATGGAGAGATGATTGATTTTCCAGATACCAAAATCCCAAAGCAAAAATTAAGACGTAAAAATAGTCAATTATAATAAACATAAGGGAATCAGAATTAGATTTATAGAATTTGACATGTCCTAAAAAAGGTATACGGAGTTTCAGATAAAGATTCAAGATTGCCATCATACTTGATTAATTTTGTTAAAAAAATAAAAGGAATGGAGTTCAGTATTAAAGTACGTGTTTAACATATATGAAGCCCTGTGGTTGTATTCCTGACATCCATTGCAAGGGGAAAAAATAAAAGACAAATTTATTGATAGAAAAGCACAAATCTTGAATTGAATGAAATAAAACAGTAAATGAGCAAAAGCGTTAAAATTAGCAAGAGAAGATTCGGAGCGATAGCACAGCAGTAGAGTTTAGCTTTGCAAGTGGCTGACCCAGGACGGAGCTGGGTTTGATCCCGGTGTCCCATATGGTCCTTCAAGCCAGGAGTGATTTCTGAGTGCATAGCCAGGAGTAGCTCCTGAGCATCACTGGGTAACCAAATAACCAGATAACCAAAACAAAACAAAATAAAACAAAAAATAAAATTAGCAAGAGATACTATTACTATGAAGAGGAGCCAAGTAGAAACTCTCGAACTGAATAGTACAGTGATTGAAGTGAAAATTTTACTGGAGAGACTTACCAGCCAACTTGCCCAGGCAGAATTTTGCATTGAAGGCACTATTTTCTTTATGAAATTACAAAAAAGTCATTCCGATCAAAATCAGGAACTAAACAAGCATTCTCTTTAATGCCTTTATTTTATTAATCAAAAATGCTAGAAAATTACTTTATTTGAGACTTAAAGCTTTAGGTGTTGGCAGTTAAAAAGATAGTATAGTTAAGCACATGCCTTGTATATAGCTGATCCTGGGCTAATTCGTGCACTGAACAAGATCCCCTATGCACCACCAGGAGCCAGGAGTAATCCCTGAGCATAGAGCCAGAAGTAAGCCCTGAGCACTACTGGATGGGCTCATAAAACAGCAACAAACTTTAAGCCTAAGATAAAGTTTTACATCTTAAGTTGAGAATAGAATTTCAAAATTGTGACTGAGTACTAAATCAAAACATATGAAAGAAATAATGAAAATCTGATGGGGTAGGGTTCAGGCAGGTTAATTGGAGTCTAAGAAAAGAAGAAAAAAGAAAGAAGAGAAAGAAAGAAAAGAAGGAAGGAAGCAAGGGAAAAAAGAGAAAAAGAAAGGAAGAAGTAGATAACCTGTCTTAAAATAGTGGCCAAAATTTTCCCAAGTCTAAGAAGAAAAATGGACATACAAACTTAAGAAACTCAAGAACTCTAATTTAAGATAAAGCAAAATAGATCAAGAGTTTTATACAGAAACACATAATAAACTATTGAATTTTTTATATAAAATGAGAATCTTGAAAGCAGGAAATTAATGAAACTTATATGTAATAACCACATTGAAAATATTATTAGCAAAAAAAAAAAGAAAATATTATTAGCATGGAGCCGGAGAGATAGCATAGAGGTAGAGTGTTTGCCTTGCATGCAGAAGGACAGTGCTTCAAATCCTGGCATCCCATATAGTCGCCTGTCAGGGGCGATTTCTGAGCGCAGAGCCAGGAGTAACCCCTGAGCGCTGCCAGTGTGACCAAAAAACAAAACAAAACAAAAAAAGAAATTATTGTTAGCAAAAATAGAGGGAATGAGAAGGTAATAAAATATGTTACCACTGAAATATTTATGAAACAGCAAGACAGCAGGAGAGGAAAGAGACACACAAAATAGCTACTAGACTGATCAAGCAATGAACAAAATGATATTAGTAAGTCCTTTCACACTAATAATTAAATGTAAACAGATTAAAATAGCAATTAGATGATAGACTGCTACATTTGTTTTTAAAATGAAAAGAAACCCAGTGGTATTGTTTCTCTAAGACAATCATTTTAGATTTAAGGATCACATACACTAAAAGTGTGAAAAAGATATGCAATGCCACCAGGAAGGAAGCTAAAGCAAAGAAGAATTCCTATTTGTATATCACACAAAATATACTTTAAAACTAGAACTATTGTAAGACAAAGGAGAGCAGGAGTAAACCCTGATCATTGCAGAGGTGTGGCCCCAAAACAAAAATAAAAATATAAATTTCAAAATCAGTCTTTGAAAACAGAATAGAGAAACCCTCCTATGCAGAGAGCATCCATTCCAAGATGTCCATGAAAAGTTTAGACTCAATGCAGACTATTATTTTCTATACCTGCATACTTTTGATAGACTAACTTATACATTAAACACTGCAATTTATAAATGGGTTCCTGCAAGCAATTTCCAATGGGTTTGTAGAAATTCTTAAACATGAGCAGTTGAATTCAACTGAATTCCAAGACTCTCTACCATTGAGTTTTATCACTGGGGGTATGTGTTCCCTGTGTTGTTTTCTGAAGTTATAAGAAAAGATGTAGTTATTTAAAAAAAGGTCATTGAGTGACACAATTTGCTACATATCATGTATTACATTTCTGTAAGATTACACATGTTAAAATATTACACATTTGGAGGGGCCAGGCAGGGATAATAACACAGATGCTGCCAAAATCCTATTTGGTGATGTGAAGCAGTGCTGGGACAGTATGGATTCTGCAGCCTCAAACTGTAAGACAGGTTCTCAACATCTGAGCACAACATCTCTGGTTCAGTGTTACTCTCTGAAGGTATGAGAAAATATGCATGCACACACACAAGACATACATACATATATACATATATAATATGTATATATTCTTTTTTTTGAACCTTTTTATTTATTTTTTGTTTAGATTGCTTCTTACAATGTACACTAATGAAATTCAGGGGTTACAAGGTACGGGGCCTGGAGAGGTTATGGTCCTTGTGGTTCGTAGTCTAGCTCAGCAGAGAAGAGGGAGAGAAGAGGCAGAGCACATGGCTGGTGGTGGTCTTTAAGTCTCTGGAATCCCCAATCACACGGCATGATTGGCCCCACATGGGTCGGGTGGGGACATCTTACCCGTGAGGGTCCCGGTTCGTAGTCTGGCTCAGCAGAGAAGAGGGGGAGAAGAGGCAGAGCACATGATTGGTGGTGGTCTTTAAGTCTCTGGCATCCCCAATCACGTGGCTCGATTGGCCCCACGTGGGTTGGGTGGGGACATCTTACCAGTGAGGGTCCCGGTTCGTAATCCGGCTCAGCAGAGAAGAGGGAGAGAAGAGGCCATATATATA
>PVKC010040579.1:0-12320 GCA_004027635.1 Crocidura indochinensis | reverse complement strand
TGTCTCTCTCTTCTCTGTCTTTATCTGTCGCTATCTCTCTGTCTCTGTGTCTCTCCATCACTGTCTCTCTCTTTGTCTCTCCTCTATGTCTCTACCTCTATGTCTCTGTTTCTGTCTGTCTCTCTCATTCTGTCTGTGTCTTCCTGTCTCTGTCTCTCTGTGTCTTCCTGTCTCTGTCTCTGTCCCTGACTCTCTCTGTCTCTGTCACTGTCTCTGTCTTTCTGTCTTCTCTCTGTCAATGTCTATCTCTGTCTGTGCCTGTCTCTGTCTCTGTCTCTGCTGTCTCTCTCTGTCACTCTGTCTCTGTCTTTCTGTCTCTCTGTCTCTCTCTCTGTTTCTGTCTCTCCTCTCTCTCCCAGGTTGACTTTGCACCGTGTCCTCTCATTCCCTTTCCCTGCAGCCAGCCAGGAGACAGCGAGGGACAAAAGCCAATCCGGGACGCTTGGCTGAGCCCGACTCCATTTCCGCAGCCCACGGCCCCCCTGGCCGGCTGGCTTTGTTTGGGGAGCTGCAGGAGCCGACGCTAATCCCAAATGTCAACTCTGTCGCCTCCTCCGGCTAAGCAAAGCTAATGGCTTCGGGCTGGGCTCCGTGTGAAGGGGACAGCTGGCCCCAGCCCCGGGGTCTCTGCTCCCCCAGCCTGCCAACAAGGGTGCATCACACAGACAGACAAGGAGGGTCCCGGTGCCTGCAACGGTGGGGACAGGAAGTGTGGGAGACAGGGTGGGGGGGACCCAGCTACCTACCTGTCACCCCAGGGCTGCCTCCGTCCAGCAAACCACAGTGGGACACCTGCACTCCTGTACCCTGTGACCTGCCTGGGTGGATGCCCATGCACCCCAAGACACACCCTCAGCCAGGCTGGCACCCCAAGAGTCTGCACCCACCTCCCCAAACCCCCCCCCGTGTGACTTATCTGTGACTGAGAAGCAGCCCAAGGTCCCAACTCTGCCTAGGGCCCCCCCTCGCCTTCCACCCACCAGCAGGTGCTTTCAAAGCTTTGTTCAGGATGGGGGTGGAAGGGACCCCAAGAGTACACATGGGTTTGGGTTCCACCCTTCCCTGGGTCCTGGGGTCCAGAGCATTCATTCTGGGGTTGAGTGATTCCATCCTCAGGATGGAGAGGAGTGCAGCCTGGGGAGGGGGAACAGGCTGGTATGGATGTGGTGTCTGGACCTGGTCCCCTTCCCCTATCTCATCTCAAGGTCCCCCAACCTCAGGGCATCATGGCAGGCAGGGCACCCACTCAGGCAGAAAGAGGTGAAAACCACTTGGAAGCAAGACTGTACATCCTTGTGCCATTGGAGACACTGAGATCCAGAGATCAGCATGTCCCCAGGTCACACCAGGGCCCATGCTGTGATAAACGATTACTCTCTGGTCCCAAAGGCCCCTGTTTGAGCTTCTGTAGGAGGGAGGAGCTGAGACCTTGTGGGCCTGACTTCCCCCGCCCCAAGTCCCACATATTTCCCTTTGCCCTGTGCCCCCTGAGTCTTTCAGGGAGGACCCCACACCCCTGCTGTCCTTCTCTCTCTCTCCCCTTCCACCTGGGCCTCCAGCCAGACATCAAGGCCAACATTGGTTCCTAACTCTAGCTAAGAGACACTTGGGCCTTAGAAATAGTACAGGGGTTAATACAATCTCATTTTACATGTGCGTTCCATTCCCTCCACCATATATGATCCCCTGGTCCATGCCAGGAGTGATCTCTGAACACACAGCCAGGAATGAGCCCTGAGTCCCACAGGGTATGGTCCTAAAACAAAACCAACCAACCAAACAACAACAACAACAACAAAAAACTAGCACTTCATTGAGTTTGTTCTTTGTTTGCAGTGGAGTTGTTTTACATTTTTTATTGAGACCAATGTGAATTGCAAGTCTTTCAGTTGTACTTTAGGCACTAGTGACAGTGAATTGGGGCCATTAGCACCACCAGTGTTGACCTCCCTTTGCCATAGTTTCCAGCATGCCTACCATATCTTCACCCTTAGCCCCCAGGACTGCTATAACAGGTCCCTTTGTGTCTAGCTTCTTGTAGTTTGGGTCTCTTGATTCTATTGTCGTTGACTCTGGCTTGGGTATTTAGATATGACCATTTTTTATTTCCACTCAAATGCTCCGACTTCCTGTCAACTCTGCCACCCCATGTGGGGCATTTTCTGAGGCACAGGGTCCCCATAGATGCCCATTCTCCGCCTGCCACTTGGCATCTACGTGCCATCCCCAACTCGACGAGGACCACCAGCTTTTCACTCAGGGGCCTTTTCTTCTAGACAAAATTCCTTTCAAGCTATGAATTTCCTTCCATGTAAGAGAACTCTGAAGGTGTGTTCAGCATTGTCCTAGGTGGGCCCAAAAAGGCTGCTAAAGTTCCTGCCTGGAGCTCAGAGATTGCTACTCCTCTGGTCTGGGCCAACGTCCCCCCTTCTCCCTCTTTGCAGCAACCGCCATCCCCTTCACCCTGCTCCCACCAGCCCAGAAAATGCTGTGTGTGTGCTGTGTAATCTTTGTCAGTGGGGTGGGGACAACCAACTCGGAGGGGGCAGCTATGGTCTCTAGTTCATCCGGATCTGCCAGTCCAGAGGGAGCAGTTTAGCTCGTTAGTCCAACCCGCTTCCCAGGCTGAGCAAATATTTGCAGCATATTCTGCTGTAGACAGCTTGGCTGGCAGAAGGATTTTTACCACTTGGGTTTGTATGCAATGAAGACACTGATATCCCACTTACCAGGAGCCAGTTGGGCACAACAACCCAGATCCCAGCTCTGCAAACCAAAGAAATTCCTATTATGTCCACTGTGGCACCTGTCCCTGATCCCTGCAGCCTGTGGGTCCCCAAACTCAGCCTCTCCCGAGACCCAGCTTCCTGGGGACAACAGAGCTGTGGAAGAAACAGGTGACAGTGAGAGAGCTGGGGAGCCAGAGAGCAAGCAAGGCCCAGGAGCTGGCTTCCAGCAAACCCTGCACTGCGACAATCAAGTCCCTGCCACACCCCCAAATCATTCTCACACCAGTAAAGTCACGCCTCCGACACGCCCCATATTCACCAGTTTAAGGCCCAGCCTGTCTCTGGACCACTCTGCTAGCTCCATCTCTGTAAGCCCCGCCTTATCCCCAGCCCATCCCCTCCCATGTCTCCTCCCAGCAGGGCTGGACTGACCTGTCCTGGCTTACTGTTTGCAGTGACCCTGTGTGTTCTGGCCTTTCACCCAGACACCAGCTGGGCCTTGGGGGTCAGGGGCATCTTCTGCGAGTGTCCCTTCACAGATGGACGTCAGTACCTGGGTGGGGTGGGATTGTGGGAAGGTGCAGGCGGGAAGGGGACAGGGCTTTAGGGTTCCTGGAAGCCCAGTTGGGACACCTCTGAGGTGCCAAGTGTTCTGCCATATTCTGAAAATCCTGACCCTATGTCAGTCACCTCCTCTAAGCAGCCCCCCCATCCCGGACTTTCAGGGTCCTTCTGGACTGTTGGAGGCCACGTAGGACCATGTAAGACCCCCAAGTTCTGAGCACTAAGGGATGTCACGGGACTCGGGAGGTGTGACCCAGAAAGGAAGAACTGTTTCCAGCCAGGGAGCTGGCAAGCAAGTCTCTGCAGGAAACAAGAACCAGTGAGGGCACTGGAAGAAAGAGTGCACACAGAGGGCACTGTGTGGAATGGACAGTGACCTCCCTGGTCTCAGTTTCCCCATCTGTGAAGTGGAGATGATCTCAGCAGAGGAATTTTGGGGAGAGTGTGTGGAACTGGCCTCAACTGTTGTCTGTGTGAGGTCAAGCAGGTTGGGGACAGAGAGAAAGGGTGCGAGGAGAGGAACAGAGGGAGGCAGCAGAAAGATGGCTAGGGACTGTAGGCATGTGGGTTTGAGTTGGATGTCTCTGTGGATTGTTCTAGAACACAAGCACACCCACCCTCTGCTCCTGGTAGACACCAGGATGGAGCTCATCTCAGATTTTTGGTGGGTTCTTCTGAAAATCTAGATTTTGTCAAAAGCCACCATTTAGGAGCCAGAGTGATAGCACTGCAGTAGGGCATTTGTATTGCATGTAGTCAACCCTGTTTGATCTCCACATCCCATCTGGTCCCCTGAGCCTGCCAGGAATGATTTCTGAGTGCACACCCCTGAGCACTGCCGGGTGTGGTCCAAAAAAAATAAAACAAAACAAATAACAACAACCACCATTTAAATATTTCTCCTTGGGCTTCACAAGGTGACTCATGAAAGTGTTCAAGAATGTACTCGTGGCTCTAGACCAAGTAGGGGCAATTTCAGAAAATCCAAGTGTCACCTCTGGGGTGGGGCTCACCACTGCTACCAACTTACCCCAAGTTCCTTCCTGTTCCTGAACCCCCAGTCCCTCCTTCAGGGCATCGAAAAGAATTTGGAGGGTTCCTCCTCTCCAGAGTCTTCCTTGGTGACTCAAATAAGAATCTCACGCAAAACCATCTCTTTTCTATAAAAAATTTATTCTGTAATTTTGCCAAGAAGTGTTAGGGGGGAACAACACTAGAATTCCATAACCATAAGGAACACAATATAAAAATAATTTAAACACACATTAATAATAAAGCCACGTTTCATTTTGCAACGAGTAGTAGCAATCTTGCCCAAGATTTTTTTCCAAAGGTATTAAATACAGTTTAGACAGCAGTACTCTCTCTCTTTCTCTCTCTCTTTCTCTCTCTCTCTTTCTCTCACTCTCTCACACACACACACACAGACAGAAAACAAGTACACACAAATATACAACTTGAGTATTTTTCCTATGCCTCTCAGCTCACTGACATAATGAAAGTGGAAACACAAGACAAAACTGTGAGTGCGTCCTCAGGGACTCAACAGATATGACAAGACAGTGAATTTTGGAGACGTGTGAAGATTTTTCCCTTCCCAATCTCGTTAGCCGCTACCTAGGCTTGGCGGTCATGTCTAAAAAAAATTAAGGCGTGTCTTCAATCTGCTCATCATTGCTGTGGTCATTCAGGCGGTGGCAATTCTGGCAAATGCCCTCCTCGTTGTCCTCTTTCATCCCAGGCTTCTTCTGCCCTGGAAAGTGGGGGGCCCGAGGGGAAGCTCTCTCTGCTCACATCTGGCTGATTCTTTGCTTCAGGGCCAAGAGCTCGCTCTGGATCGCCTTGGGAAGGTCGGCATTCACTTGCTCCTGGAAGTACTTCTGGATGTCAGCCACCTCCTTCTCCCAGAACTCCTTGGAGAGGTGGAAAAGCTCCTTTACGTTGACTTGGCCCAGGCCCTGCAGATTCAGGGCGCTCTCCTCCGGGACATAGCCGATGGGGGTCAGCTTGGCACCATCACCTCTGCTGATCCTCCGGAACATCCACTCGAGGACCCGGGAGTTCTCACCGAAGCCCGGCCATAGGAACTTGCCTTCCTTGTCCTTCCGGAACCAGTTGACGTGGAAGATCTTGGGCAGCTTGGCTCCCGGGCGCTGGGCCATGCTGAGCCAGTGGGTCAGGTATTGGCCGAAGTTGTAGCCAAAGAAAGGCCGCATGGCAAAGGGGTCGTGCATGATGACTTTACCTGTGAACCAAGAAGGCCTGGTGGTTGGTCACTGATATTTATAGCAGAGTTGGCAACTTAGAGTTTGCTAAACCCTCTTCAGAGACCTCAGGATGGTAGAGAGGGAAGGCAGGAGGGAGCACATTCTTCTCCCCTCTTTATTATTTTTTGGGGAGTACACCTAGTGGCACTCAGAGGTCACTCCTGTAACCTTTCCCTTCCAACTTCCTGTTTCCCTAACCTCTTCTTTTGAGATGTTAATCCCACCTGGATGATCAGAACCCTCCCACACCTGGGATGGGGCAGGCTGTTTTAAATAATGAAGGAGGGCCGGGAGAGATAGCACAGTGGCGTTTGTTTGCCTTAACAGCCGATCCAGGACCAAAGGTGGTTGGTTCGAATCCCGGTGTCCCATATGGTCCCCTGTGCCTGCCAGGAGCTATTTCTGAGCAGACAGCCAGGAGTAACCCCTGAGCACAGCCAGGTGTGGCCCAAAAACCAAAAAAAAAAAAAAAAAAAAAGAATGAAGGAGTCTATCTGTGCGAGGCGAAGGAAGAAGCAGAAAAAAGTAGAGAATTTTATGACTGAAACCCAGCTACAAACATGTCTGTAATCATGGTGCTTAAATAAAGATATTATTAAAAGAAAAGCAAATGGTAGAGAAAGGCCATGGAATAAAAGTAAGCTGACTTTGATGAAATTTTGACTGACTGCTTGTGAATTATTTCTTTGCTGCTACGACCCTTCTTCATCAGACCGTAGGCCTGAGGCATTAGAAACACAGTGCCTGGAGAGACCTCACGCAACATGTGGAGTGGATCTTATCTTATATTTTTTTTCTACACTGCACTTAGAGCCATTCCTTCCTGGCAGTGCTCGGGGGACCCTATAGGATGCTGGGGATCGAACCAGGGCTGGCCACATGCAAGGCAAAAGCCCTCCCTGCTATGCTATGGATCTGGTTCCAGGTTCGTCCCCCCTCCATGCTATCTCACACCTCAGAGTTGGGTTACCTTTGTGTTCCGCAGCTGCAGTGGCCTCAGACCTCATGGCTGCTCCCACAAACACTCCGTGCTGCCAGCTCAGAGCTTCATACACCAGAGGGACCCCTGAGCCAAGAAATGACAAAGGTCTGTCAAAGACTCTGACACACAGGTGATTGCCCAATGGAGCAGCTGCTCCTTCGTGGGGTTCAGTTAGATACCCAAAGCTCCTAAAAGCAGGCATGCTTAATTCCAGGCTACCCCCTACCCAAAGTCCAGTTAGATAAGACCTAGCATCCAACTGAAAGAAAGGGGACAGGAGGACTGAGTTTGTTGAACAAAGGGAGCTTAAGGGTATACACTCGCCCCCACATGCACACACAGGCATCCCATTTCCTGCATGCACAACCCAGCCAGGCTTCCAGGGAGGGGGCGCCTCACCCTCAGGCCGGCGGCCTCCGAAGATGATGCCTTCGATGGGCACACCCTCCGGGGACTCCCAGGCAGGGTCGATGATGGGGCACTGCTTGGCAGGAGTACAGAACCTGGAGTTGGGGTGGGCACAGGGCTCCCCTGCAAGAGGGAAGAGAGTCTGTGAGAGTCTAGAAGGCACCTGTGGGGGAACCCCCCAATGTCCCAGGGCCTCCTACCATCTGCAGGACTCCATTCCTTGTTCCGCCATGATATCACCTTGGTGCCCACAGCCAGAGGTTGGTCAAGGCCTTCCCAGTAGACGCCGCCATCGCTCGTCTCCGCCACGTTGGTGAAGATGGTGTTTCTCTGGATGGTCTTGATGGCGTTGAGGTTGGTCTTCACAGAAGTGCCCGGAGCAACCCCAAAAAATCCATTTTCGGGATTGATGGCCCTTAAGTTCCCTGGAAAGGAGCCAATCAGACAGGGAGGCTTGATTCAGGCCCAAAGCAGACTTTCAGCTTCTCTTGACCTCACAGGACAGATTCAGGTCCAAATTCTCAAATCACAGATTTTCCACACAAGCACTTTTACAACTCTTTTTTTGTTTTGTTTTGTTTTTTTTTTTGTTTTGTGTTGTTTTGTTTTTGGTTCACACCCGGCAGTGCTCAGGGGTTACTCCTGGCTCCATGCTCAGAAATTGCTCCTGGCAGGCACGGGGGACCATATGGGGCACCGGGATTAGAAACGATAACCTTTTGCATGAAAGGCAAATGCCTTACCTCCATGCTATCTGCCGGGCCCCACTTTTACAACTCTTTTACAACTATTTTAACACATTTATTCTAGTCCATGGCAGATGGCAGTCCTTCCACCCAGCTCTGCATTAAATCAGAAACTCATACCAACGCATATTTCTAAGGCCTAGGAAGCAGCAGATTAAGAACCCAGACCTGGGGACTGGGAGAGATAGTACAGAGGTAGGGTATTTGTCGTGCACGCGGCTGACCCAGGACAGACCCGGGTTCAATCCCCAGCATCCCATAGTGTCCCCCAAGTCTGCCAGAGCGCAGAGCCAGGAGCACCTGAGCACCGCTGAGTGTGGCCTCCCAAATAAAAGCCCAGGCCCTGGCTTAGACCTGGGCATGGCTGAGCACCAAACCCACATGCAGCCCTGCCGAATCCCCCAGGACTCACCTTGCTGGTCAAACTTCATCCAGGCGATGTCATCCCCAACACACTCCACCTTCCAGCCCGGGAGTGTGGGGTTCATCATGGCCAGGTTGGTTTTCCCGCAAGCGCTGGGGAAGGCAGCTGCAAAGTACTTCTTCTGGCCTTGTGGACTGGTGATGCCCAGAATCTGCAGGTGCAAGGGCACCCTCAGATGCCAGGTGTCTCCAAAGGCGGATCCCCAAGATCTGTTTCTTTGGGTATCACCAGTACCCCATTCCAGATCCTCACTTGTCTTTTGTTTATTTTTTTTGTTTTGTTTTTTGTTTGTTTGTTTGTTTTGGGGCCACACCCAGTGACGCTCAGGGGTTACTCCTGGCTATGCGCTCAGAAGTCGGTCCTGGCAGGCATGGGGGACCATATGGGAACCGGGGGATCGAACCGTGGTCCGTCCAAGGCTAGCGCGGTAAGGCAGGCACCTTACCTGCAGCGCCACCGCCCAGACCCTGTCTTTTGTTTAAAACCTTTCTCACAGGAAGCAGCTCTACCTTCTAATGCTCTTTGAGCTCTGGATGTGTAGTTGGAAGCCATGTCCACATCTACACTGCATGAGGTCCCTGTTGAACCCTGTTCCCAAGCTCTATTCCTGAGGCCTGAGACTGGAACTTGCTTCTATTTTATTCCCTTTGTCTTTTGTGACTGTTGCTCTTGGGCCTCCTGGTCCATGTCCCCCCCCACCACCACCACCACCACCACTGCAGAGACACTTCCTGGTCCCTGAGAGAACTTCCTGTTGGTGCCTGGAGGTGTTGATTTCCTGTTGATCACGTCATGGGTAGACATGTGAGAGTATGTCAGTATGTGTGAGCAAAAATGTGAGTTTGTGTAAGACAGAATGTGTAAGACTATCTGAGGGTGTGTGTATCAACCCGCCCACCCCTGCTGTCTGTCCTCTCCTGTTTGAACCCCAGGGAGCATCCCCCCTCCTCACCAGCATGTGCTCTGCCAACCAGCCCTCCTCCTTGGCCAGCCGACTCGCCATCCTGAGGGCGAAGCATTTCTTGCCCAGCAGTGAGTTGCCACCGTAGCCGCTGCCGAAGGAGACAATCTCACGACGGTCGGGCACATGGGCAATGAGTGTGAGCTCGGGGTTGCAGGCCCAGTTGTTGATCAGAGGCTCTGAGGGTGCAGTAGGGGTCACCCCGTCATTGCCGGTGCCACCCCAGGAGCCCCGAGCCCCACAGCCGCTCCAGAGCCCCGCACTCACTCTTGAGAGGCAGCGGGCAGCCCACGGAGTGGAGGCATTTCACGAACTGCCCATCACCGAGCGCCTGGAGCACGGCCGTGCCCATGCGTGTCATGATTCGCATGCTGGCCACCACATAGGGCGAGTCCGTCAGCTCCACGCCGATCTTGGACAGTGGTGAGCCCAGGGGCCCCATGCTGAACGGGATGACATACATGGTCCGACCTACAACCAGGAGAACACAGGCCAGCGTGTCCAGGCCACTCTCAGCTGGCATCGCTTTCCGGGTCCCCCTCTGCTCCCCGATAATCCCACCTCCCTCCTTGCTGCCAACTTTCCCACCCCTACTGGAAGCCAACTTTGGTAAGAGAGTGGAATGCCCAGAGAAAGGGTCCTTGACATATGGGATTGAACGCTTCCCCTCCACACTTGCTGGCATCCACAGGCCAAGAAAGCATTCGAGGGGTGGAGGATATAGGACAAATGGAAAGTGAAAGGTTCCTGCCTTTGCACCACGCACACCCCAAAAGCTTGAGACAGGGCAGGGAGGACCTCAGGACTCTCCCCCAGGGACGGAGCCAGCTGCTTTTGGGATGGATAGTCTCAGGCCAGCCCCGCCACACTCACCTTTCATGCACCCTGGAAAGCGGGCTTCGAAGGCCTTCTCAAAGTCCTTCTCAGACATCCAGCAGCCCAGCTGGCTGGGGCCACTTTTGGGGATAGGCACCGTGTCCCTCTGCTCTTTGGTAATGATGACTGTCTTGCTCTCCACTCGGGCTACATCGCGGGGGTCAGTGAGCGCCAGCCAACTGCAGAAACCACAGAACAATTAGGACAGAGGAAGGGCAGAGCCATGAGCGTCCCTGACCCCAGAGTCGGGGTCATCTCTGTCTAGGAACTGAAAGATTCGCTGTCCCATCCCGTCCCTAGAAACCTGCATCTCTTGCTTGTCTGGAGACCTCAACTTTGAGCGAGTGCATGGTCCTTCCCCCTCCATCCCCGGATGTGCTCAGCACCCTTATGGGCTGATGGTGTCCCCTGGACTGGCCTTGGGCCATCAGGGGGACCCAGCCAGCTGTGACTCACCAGTTGTCATACTTCTTCAGCCGTTTGATGGCCCCCTGCTCCTCCATGAGCTCCAACAGCTTCCTGTTCTCATCTTCGGAGCCATCACAGATGTGGATGTGGTCGGGCTGGCAAATGGTGGCACTGCTTTCCACAAACTCACGCACTGCCTTGGGCAGGCTATCCAGGGTGCCCTGCACCACTTTGGCAGAGAAGTCCGTGCTGTTGGGCAGCTGCGGAGGCATCTTGCTGGGCCGGGAAAGGGGGGCACCGAGGCCTAGAAAAGAAAACAAGGGATGTTGTGATGGCCAACCCCCTAAACCCAAGTCTCTTGATCCTGTGGAGGTGGCCGGTCTGTAGGAACAACCCTAGGGGCAGGCACAGGAAGGGGGGGTACCTCTGAGACTGCTGGGCGCTGCCCACCTTTCTTCTCTCAAGATGGTTCCTGTCAGGGAACCAACCACTCCTGTGGGTTCTCCCCGGTTGTGTGCTGGAAGGCCAGGTTCGGATCGCCCAGCTTTAAAGTCTTGGAAGAGGGAAGCCCAGCCCCTTGGCCACACCCAGAGGCTCGCCGATGACGTTAGAACCCCCGCTCAGGACCCGCTTGCCACCGTGAACCCCAGAGAGATAATCATTGAACAGACGCAGTTAATGAGTGCCCACGCCTCCCTCAGCCCCAAGAGGCTGAAGCAAATATCCTTACACAACACCCAGTAGGTTCAACTTTGACCCAGCATGGGCCCGACGCAAAGCACACAGCCCTGCCCAGGCATGGGGACACAAGCAGGCCCAGCCCTGCTGGAGAGGACACCTCTAGGTGGCCGGGGACACAGGGAACACTGTGTTGCTGCTGAGGCTGCTGGCAAGATGAAGGGATCGTTGGCAAAGGTCCCACAAAACAGGTCCCTACTGTGTGCATCTGATGATACCGAAAATAAACTTTGAGGTTGCAGGAATGACCCCCTTTCATTGAGGGCTTTTATTCAATTTTGCTTATTTAGTACTTGGCACGCAGTAGGCAGTGTTGAGGGAGGGTGCAAATGCTGGGAATTACCCCCCAAGTGCTTGGCACCAACAAAGTCATGAACACTCTTGGAAAAAAACCCACTCTTGACAGGGAAACTGAGGCACAGAGTGACCTAGCAGATACTTCTGGGTCCCTCACTGGTAGGCATCAGAGGAGTCCAGAACACAAGCTAGTGCTGCTGCAGATCACATATTCATTGCTTTGCTGGAACCTTCTGTGTAAAACCTACCTAGTCTGGGGGCTGGAGGAGTAGTTGTTCTTGCCAAACTGCGTCAGGGCACCAGGGGGATGCCCGTCATCCAGCCACAGCCAGACAGGCGAGCCCTTCC
This sequence comes from Crocidura indochinensis, assembly GCA_004027635.1. NCBI lineage: Eukaryota > Metazoa > Chordata > Mammalia > Eulipotyphla > Soricidae > Crocidura > Crocidura indochinensis. The sequence continues at coordinate 572 of PVKC010040579.1, read as the reverse complement.
TAACAGCCGTGAAGAATGTGCCCTGCAAAACCCAGATCTATAGTCCAGCCCACTGATCCATCCCCACTGCATGTGGCCTGGTGGACAGAGAACACTGCTCCAAACACACTGAGTGAGGCTCACCTGTCTTTCCCCTGAGAGTCGCACCCACAAGCTTGGCTGTAGCTGTCAGCTGTGAAATCGGAGGTTGAATATTCCAGTCCCCAGTGATGGAGAGATTCCTATGTCCCCAATCCGGGTGGGACAAGAGACACGATAGCAATTCCGATGCAAAAAATAATCCACATATGATTGGAAAAAAAAAAAAAACAAACAGGCCAGGAACTCACACCGCAAGCTGAACACCTACAAGTCAGCCACTTACCACGTGGACCTACGAACCAAAATGGCAGCTTCCCCTCTGGGCTTTTAAGGCTGTCTTTAATGGGGGAAAACAAAGCCCACCTCCAAGAGACAATGAAAACCGGCTATTACCAACAGCCAGCAACGTCTCCAAAGCACCTGAGACTGTGACTTACCTTGGATGCAAATCTTTTTTGTTTCTTTGTTTTTGGGTCACGCCCAGCAGCGCC
>PVKC010040578.1:0-12298 GCA_004027635.1 Crocidura indochinensis | reverse complement strand
TTTGGTTTTTGGGCCACACCCAGTGACGCTCAGGGGTTACTCCTGGCTATGCGCTCAGAAGTCGCTCCTGGCAGGCACGGGGGACCATATGGGAACCGGGGGAATCAAACCGTGGTCCGTCCTAGGCTAGCGCAGGCAAGGCAGCGGCACCTTACCTCCTGCGCCACCTCCCGGCTCCCAAGGGTTATTTTATTTTTTACAAAAGCTTTATTGATTGATTGGTTGGTTAGTTGTTGGGGCACACCCAGCAGTGCTCAGGGGTTATTCTGGCTCTGTACTCTGAAATCACCCCTGGCAGGCTGGGGGACCATATGGAATACTGGGCATCAAACCGGGTCCCTCCTGAGTCGGCCACATGTAAAGTAAATGCCCTACCACTGTGATATCTCTCTGGTTATCTCTCATGGGTTATTCTTTTAGAGGAAACCTGAGACTCAAAAAATTTTATTTATTTATTTATTTATTTATTTATTTATTTATTTTTTGAGACTCAAAAATTTAAACCCAGAAGGAAAAGTCCTAACATAAAATGGAAGAGATTAGCCAGAATGAAAACTAATTCAAATCCCAAAACCATCCTTACCATAAACAGTATGTTATCCCTAGCTAACCTAAAACATTTATTGCACTATATTTTGGATAGAATATTTTCAAGCAGACAGAACTATCAAATTTGGATTCAAGAGTTTTTTTTCCCCCACAGGACAACTAGGACATTTTGCTCTGAGGCAGGATAAATTGAGACCGAACCAAAACAGCAAGAATTGATATAATTTTCAGTAAAAAATAGAAGACCAGCATTTAATAAAATGGATGAAAACCATTTAAAAGGCTCAATGATAGGAATATATATATATATATATATATGTATATATATATACATATATATATATGAAGTCAAATCATCATATTAGAATGGAACAAGCCATCAAGTAATTATATTTTTTAAAAGTTTAATGTCTAGGGAAAAAGATTAAATAGAGGTTGGAGAGAGAACACAGCCTTAACACATTAAGGCTCATGCTTTGCATATGGTTGATCCTGTTTTTTTCCCTAGCACCACATGGTTCCCTTCTCTAGTCCTGAAGGTCCCTGAGCACCTCTGGCGAGATACCTGGCCCCCAGTAAATTATGATGAATATGTTCAAACTTCAGGCATCTAGGAAAACCAATTACATAACGAATTGCAATGATCTGGCATTCATTTATATTAGAAAATATGAATCTGAGTAGTTCCCAACCAGTTTTTGTGTAGTATCTATGAAAAGGAAAAGATGTAACAGAGAGAAATAAATGCAAAACAGGGGACTGTGTTAGGAAACTTCATGGAAGGAGCAGCAGAATAAAAATGTGTGCTATTTTGCTATGGCCAAGGCATGTTTAAATATCCGGTATCGGCTAGAATCTTACATATCCAAGGGAAAGAAAATCATGAAGCCAACATGCACTTCGCATGTGGGGACCCCCTTTTCTCTATACATAAAATATGATGTTAGACATTCCCTTATCTTTTCTGAAATCTATGAGGCACCATGTTGGGGATAAAAAGAAGAAGAAGAAGAAAAAAAAAACCCAGCCCTCCACCCTGGACTCCTTGAGTTCTGTAGGAGCAACAAACTGCATTGACAAATATCCAAGTTTCAAAGTTAGCACAAAAACACAGGGAAAGAACTTTAAGGAGGGCAATTTTCGAAGGGTTCTGAGAGGTCTCGGAACACATCAGACTCCAAGTGGGGACAGTGAATCTTTAGGTCTTCTAAACAGAGCGTGAAGGAAACCTGTGAGAAGCCTGAAAATACAAAAGAACAAGATAGATAGGAATCTTCCAGGAGGGAAGAAATGGAGGAAATGGGAGGAAATGGAATTGGAAATGGGAAATGGGAGCTATGCATCGCTAACACAGAATTCCACTGAAAACTTTTCTAACGTCCCAAGTAGGTTTCTCATGTCTGAAAGGCCAACACTAAAAACCCTCCACAAACTCTAAAAGCAGAGAAACAGACATCCAATCCTGGACGCTGCATAGAGTAGCAGTAGAACGAAAGTCACTTGGATAGCAAGTCTCCCCTTCTGACAATGCCCCTCTTCTCCCCACCAGCTACCTCCCAGATCGACTTTACCTTGTGTGGTGCTTGCAGACAGGTTGGCAGCGAAAGCTTCACTTTCTGGGTCAATCAGAGATTCTCCTAGAGTTTCCCCCATAACCGCCTGCAAAGTGGAGATTTGCTACAATTCACACCGATGCCAGCTCCACTTCATGCAAAACACCCCAATCCGTTAAAAGAAAAAAATGATTTGTGAGAGTCTGCGAGCAAGCACCCCTGTGAGGCAAGGCAGCTGTTTCGGAATATTTGGGCGAGGTAGGGGAATAAACACACCATCCACCAGGCCTGAATTGGCTGGCATGCTGCTGCTCGCAGCCAGCTGTGACAGAGATTGTGTCATGCTGTTGTTCACTGCTTTGGCAAGACTTGGTACATTACAAGAAAAACATTGCCACACTGTCTCGCCAGTGACCCACATGTTCAATGTCTTGTGAGGGGGTACCCGTGTGAGATCGAGCAGAGGGAAATAAGATGGTTTAGTAGTTAATTGCATCTTCTAGGGAAAGCAGAAGCTCTTTGCATGATCAGAGACCACCAAGTTACATGGGCACATTTCCCCCTCTTCTCCATGAGACCCCAATCCCTGATCGAATCTCTAACCAAATTATCTGAAGACAATTTTTCAACTCAAAAGTGTCTTTTTACTTGAACCTTTGGTGTCATCTTGCTGCCCAACTGTGCTATACTTGCTGAACTTTACAAAAACCCCAAGTAATACTGAGAGATTCCTCATTATTTCTATGTAATTTGGGGAGGAATTAGGTCACATCCAGCAGTGCTCATGACTTTCTCCTACCTCTGTGTTTAGGGATTATTCCTGTAGATGCTTGGGGACCGCATGTGATGCTAGGAATGAACCCAGAATAGACTACATGCAAAGCAAGTGACTTAACCTCAGTATGGTGTTTCTAGTGCCCAGATTCTAAAGTTCAATTGATGGGGAATGAAAAGAAGATCTGTGGTGGTTTTGATGTGAATGCATCATAATTTGTTTTTTGAAAACAAACCAACCACAAACTATAATCTGGACTCCATCACTGACGATGGCATGCGTTTGTTTGAACCGCTGTTGATGCAGAAGCATGAAATGTCTCACTGTCATGAAAAAAAAGTGGCATTCTCTCTCAGAAGAATGAGACATTATTCAAAAAAAAAAAAGAATAGACATACACTAATAGACTGGTGAGGAGTTGTGGTCAGTTTTGTAATCAGGAAAAGAAAAGCTGGCTTCTTGCTCAAGACCTTTGGCCTTTTTGGCAAGGAGAAATGCTAGTTTTTGCCAAGCTCTGGTAAGGGCGCAGGTTTCCTCCTGTCCCAGAGGTGGCCCAATAGAACTGGAGTGGCCTGTGAATTCTGCAGGATGCCCCCATAGAGGACAATCTATCAGAAGACAAAGGGTCCCCGGTTATAATGATTCCTGAGTGAAACAACAGTTTGCAAGGGGAAATAAACATTAGTGCTAATCTATTGGTCATTAGGCACCCCACAAGGAGATGAGCTAAACTTTCAGAGAGCAAAAGTTTGGGGGTAAAGTGGGGTGCTAGAGTTTTTTTGGACTCGACAGTGCAGAAAGGGGAAGGGGAGTTGGGCAACTAGATCCTTATTTTAAGTCTCCAGATCTTTATTAAGGTAAACTAGAGAAAAGCAAGCACTGGTGACAGTCTCAATAATACAGAATTTGGAAGACAAATCGTAGAACTCCTCTAGATTCCATTTAAATTCTCAGTCAGGAAATTTCTTTTTCCCTCTCCATGCTAGGGACTTTCTTGCAAAGTAATTAAGACACAACACAATGACATAATAGTTTGGGGCTTGATGGGTCTAAAATCTTTTGGTTTTATCTGCGATAGATTAAAATAATTAAAGACAAGAACACTTTTTCTCTTCGTGAAGTAAAACATACACGCCAACCCATTCTTCCCACAGAGACTTACTCTCAAGCATTCTGCAAAAAATTTAAATCTGGAAGGCAAAATTGAGCCTTTCACTCCTATATCTCATCCAATTCCCCATCATCACCTCCTTTCTGCCCTTGGACTCCATATTAAAAAAAAAACAACAAGTCTATTAAAAATGTTCTGACAATTAGGCAGGATAAGAAGAATGATGAAATTGGCTGGACGGTGTAAGAGAGAGTAAGAGAAACTCATTTTGGAATAAAAAAAATTCATTGCAGATGAATTCTTTTAGCACAAGAAAATGAGGTTCTCACATGAGAAGACACAACTAGGCTGCAGCTCGAACAAAAACCATTAGAAGTCTAATTTTAAATCAATCTATCAGACTTTGCCAGTCTCTTTTAATACATCTAGAAACCCAGGGACAAATGTGGATAAACCCAGGGGCAAAGATGTGTCCAGTCCTATGAAAAACATTGAAAGATCTGGCAACTCATTTTTCCTGCCTATGAACTTGGGCCTTCTGGGAAGCTTCTTAGTTTCCTCCTCACACTTCTGCAACTATGATGCAGGCAATCATATCACGTACTTCTATCTTGGAAGCTTCAGTGGATCCAACCCCCAGCCTCCAAGGCCCCTATAATAACCTGATACTCCATTTCCATAGGAGTCTCTTTCACTGTTTAAGCAATACACAGATCATTATTTCTAACTACCCGTAAAGGCATTCATTTCTGGGCTCTGCACCCATTCTTCTTTATATGGCTCCAACATCATTGGATTCCCCATTTATGGAGCAGTCTGGCCCTCTGGTCTTCTAGTCATTCTCAAACATACAATTATTTTTAAATTTTTAAATGGATTTATTTTGGTTTGGGGGCACACCTGTTAGTGCTCAGGGCTCACTCCTGGATGTGTGTTCAGAGATCTCTTCTGGTGGTGCACAGCTGGTGCCAGGGATCGAACCCAGGTTGGCAGCATGTAAGGCAAGGAAGTATCTTTGGCGTACTCTCTAGCCCCAATTTTTTTTGTGTGTGTGGGCATATACAGTGGTGTTCAGGAGTTACTCATGAAGTTAAGGAATCACTCCTGGTGGGGTTAGGAACCATAGAGAATGCAGAGATCAAAGTCAGGTTGGCCATGTGCAAGGAAAGTACCCTCCTTACCCGCTGTACTATTACTCTGGTCCAATTTTTATTTTTTAAAAAGCAGTTAAAGATCCAATTGCACCTCAGTCTAAGGGAATCTGCTTTGACAGCATAACCACATTTTCTCTTCCCAGTTCTCTTCCTGGACTGCATTACTTGAAAGTGGAAACCTCTTTTCCATTCACTGCATTTCATTCATTTATTTGTTCAGCAAATATTTATTGGCAATGAACCACAATTTATTGGCAGCAAGCTATGAACTAGGTGCTACCTTGACTAGCAATGGGGATGGACTCTTGAGTTAAAAATAGTAAGTCAATAAAATTGATGTTTTTGATCAACAGAGAGTCTGGATAATAGCAGGCTCAAGAAGTATCATTTAAGCTTTTGATAACCTATTGAGTAAAATAAACTGCAAGCCAAGTTATTAACAATATACACAATGTGTATTGTTGGAGCATTTTTTACACTTATAGTATTTTGTCTGATTGCACTGTAGTACTAGATAGCTGAAGAAATAATTTCCTCACATGGACATTAAAACCATAAAAAATAATGGACCCAGTCTCATTTATATCTAGTTAAATATCCATTTTATCCTTAAATGTGGGCAAGATTATAAATGTACATATAATTTTTAATAGAAATATATGTGGGCTAGAGTGATAACACAGTGGTAGGGCATTTGCCTTGCATGCAGCTGACCCAGGATGGATGCAGGTTCGATCCCAGGCATCCCATATGGTCCCCTGAGCCTGTCAGGAGTGATTTCTGAATGTAGAATCAAGAGTAATCCCTGAGCACCACCAGGTGTGACTCAGAAAACAAACAAACAAAAAATATATGCATTGTTACTTTGGGGTCCACATCTTGTGGTACTCAGGGGTTACTCCTGCTCTGTACTCAGAGATCACCCCTGGCAGGGCTCAGGGGACCAACCATATGTGATTCTGAGAATTGAACCCAGGTTGGAAGTGTGCAAGGCAAGTGCTCTACCCACTCTACTCTCTCTCCAGTCCTGGGGAAGATATATTTTCTACCAAAACACATTCTTGACATATTTATAAAATATCTGCTGCATAGCGTTATAATTCTATGCACAGCAGATAAGCATATTAATAAACTCACGAGTTTACATTTAGTTCTACTTTTCAAAATTTTCCAAATATACCAAAAAAAGTGATTTTTTTAGCTTATGCCTCTTAGAAAGTCCACCATACCTGCATTAATACGTGGAAGAATATATTTGCTGAAGTCAGTATTCGTGATCATCAGAAAATTTCTAAAAAATTCATCATCCGGGGCCCGGGAGATAGCATGGAGGTAAGGCATTTGCCTTTCATGCAAAAGGTCATCGGTTCGAATCCCGGTGCCCCATATGGTCCCCCGTGCCTGCCAGGAGCAATTTCTGAGCATGGAGCCAGGAGTAACCCCTGAGCACTGCCGGGTGTGACCCAAAAACCAAAAAAAAAAAAAAATTCATCATGTATGTGCATATCTTGATTCTCCAGGCTTAAAGAGATCCTAATGTCCTTCAAGACCAAAATCTGAAAGTGATTACAGCACTACACACAAAGGAGCAGCCAGGGGAAATTATACTGTAATTAAAGTTTTGTGAACTCCACCCTCTTCTGGTATTTGATACATTAACTGGTTATCAACACTTTGCATCTATATCTACAGGGCACCTCTAAACAGAAGTCTAGAAACTTCTAGACAGATCAAGAAAGAAGTCTTCTGCCTCATCTGTGAAAATACCCCTTGAAGACCAACCCTCTTCTCTTTAGTAAGATGGGGATCTGTGGGAGGGAGTCCAGAAGGCCTTTTCCCCTGGACAGAGGTACAGACAGTCCACCCTTATCAGGCAGGAATGTAGAAATTAAGAATGTAGTTATATAGGACTTAGCATGTAGCGGGTGGGGTGGGATACTTCCTAAACTTTTGGGCAGACCATATCTCTGGAAAACAGGAGAAGGGTTGGCAGTGAAGAGGCTATGATTTAATATTTGGCCTCTAATATTAATTATAGGAACTTGTCTATGGCACTGAATATTAATGTAATTCCCCCTAAAATAAATTTGCCTTTGAGGGGCAAGTCACTAGATTTCATATTACTCTGAAAAGCAATAGCAAAGAGTGTGAGATGACCCCACAATCACAATATCACAGAGATGTTTAGAATGACTTATAGAGACAATTCCACTGACATAAAGTATTACATATCTAAGAGTTGTATTACTCTTTAAAATTAATCTAAGCCCGATCTATAATCTAAGCCTAGTTTATAATTTATAAATTTCATTTGCATAGTCCCACCCTCCAGGCTGAATTTGGATGGAAAGAATGACTAGTTATTTACTTTTTCATTTCAGTGAAATGAGTGAGCTCTGTTTACATTAATATACAGGACAAGCTAGCTGTAAGGACTCTCTCCTGCTAGTACCTCATTTTCGAGGTTGCTTTTTTGAAGGTAAGGAGTGACCCCCATACTGAAGTTAGTTCCTAAGAGAGTGAATGCCCTCAAAAGAACAATATCTAGGATCTCTTTTGTGTCCCAGGAGCCCAACCCAGGATACCTCCCTGGCCTCTTGCCCTTGTGATTGTCTCTGTTGAGGATGAGGGCATGAGGGCAATGTGGCCTGTCTTGCGGGCATCAGCTGAGGAGTGTTTAGAGACCCACTGAACTGATAATGGCTTTGATGTTCATGTTCCAGAAGGACCAAAACTTCCCAACAGTGTTGCCAAGGAAACCATAATTATCATCACTGACACCCAGAAATGCTTCCTCAGCTTCAGGGTACCAAACCTAGAAGCTGACTTCTGGGGCTGCTCAGAAGTTCAAGAAAGCAACTGGCCTGGTAGATGTGTTGACCTGAGTTTCTTGCTAGTCGCATCAGGGAGCACTTGCCTTTAAGAATAGAAAAATTCTATTTCTTCGGTGTAAATTCATTCAAATTCCCCAGCAAGCTCCAAGAGGGAGAGGAAGGCAACCACACATATATGTGCACCACTGTTCCCACCCAAGAATCCATCCATGGTTCAGTAAAGTCTGATTTGAATTGTGGTTCTCAAAAACAATCTACGTCCTAGACAAGCTTTCTTTAAATTGTACTATTTAACTTCAAGGGAAATTAAGTTGGGCTTGGAGAGAGTATATTGTTTAGGGCACAAATACCTAGCATGGGTTCAACCTGGACTTGATCTCTGGCATCACATGACCCCAAGCATGGCCTGATACAGCCCTAGAGCACTGAATTTGGAACACTGAGTTTGTCCCTGGAGATACCCCCAGTATATCTGGGATGGCCTGGGATTGAACTGCCCATCCAGAAGGTTGAGCATCTCTGGTCTTCCCCAACGCCCCCTAGCCCCCAGAAAAAAACTCAACAATTTCCATGATATGATATTAATTTCATAATAGCTTTAAGAGTTGAATATTGAAAAATACTGAAAAATTTGGATATTTAATGGGACGTGAGTCATAGTAGAGTGGGTAGGGCACTTGCCTAGCAAGTTTAATTCCAAGCATCTCAATGTGGTCTCCTGAGACCACCAGGAGTTATCCCTGAGATCAGAGCCAGGAGTAAAACCTGAGTACTACAGGGTGTGGCCCAAAACCAAAACCAAAACAAAAAAATAATATTTCAAAAGGACTTCTTGCCCTTGAGGCAGTGCAGGAGAAGGAAAGCTGAGACTTTCAGTTCTTTCCTGGGACTCAATCACAGATTGTGCCAACTCTTTGGGTCTACCCAAACCTCATCTCTAGAAGGGTTTTCTAGAAGAATTTTCTCTAGAAGGGAGTGGACCATAGGGTATTTTGGGGTTCTTGCACTGGGACACTCCCCAGTTGCCCACAATCAAGTGTACTTTGGAAAGAGTAATGGAAATTCTGTTCATTGTTCATGCTCAAATCCTGAGTTACTATTTCCTTCTTAGCTGACTGCTCATTTGGTGACAGTATAAAAGGAATCTTTTTCCGGAAAAACAATGCCCAATCAAAAAAGCCTCAAGATGAATCAAAGGGGTGTTTCCCTCCCCATCAAAAGTTTTCACTGCAATACTTGAAAAATGAAGCTAACTTGTAAAACCACTTTCTAGGGATCCATTCAACACTTTTCAAAATAGTTGTACCTTTGAATCTAAGATCCCAGCTAAACTATGCTAACTTGTCTTTGCATGTACTCTCAGGAATTTTCCAGAAATTAGGCTTTTAGCATAACAAAAATACCATGGATTATATTACCAATAGACCCATGTGGGAAATCCTAAACCGCTAGATCAGTGTTTCTCAACCATTTACCAAATGTGGGCCCCTTCTAATCTTGTTTTCTTCCTGTGGCACTCCTCACACCCCAATTTCTACTTATTGGATTTTTTGTCTTGCCCCATGCTGTCCCATTTATGTAATTTTCACTTCAGAATATTATCCTGTTGGATGATAGGAGTCATGATCCCTTCCTCCTTAAGAAATGCAACTAGAGAATCTTTATTTTTATTTAGATTTAATCTACTAATTTTTCTTTTTCTTTTGGTTTTTGGGCCACACCCAGCTATGCTCAGGGCTTAATTGTGCATTCAGGCAGAGTTTCTGGCAGGCCAAGTAACTATACCATATAGGGCGCTCTAAAATGAACCCAAGGTGGCCACATGTAAGGCAAATATCCTGCCTGTTGTACCATTCCCTAATTTGTCAAGTCAAGGGTCTGTAGTAGAGGGACAGTGATACATTGGTGGTGGTACAGTGTAATAAAATTCATTCAGAAGAAGTGGGAGACTCTACCACTAAAATATGCAGTTTTGTGAATTGTTGCCTCTATAAAATTTTAAATTATAAAAAAGGATGAGTTATGGCAGATTTTTAGAATACAACTTATTGGTGAATCCCAGTAGGAATAGGCAAAGGTCCTAAAGCAAATTTAGAGTCATAGGGTTCTTAGCAGGTATAATTCATGCAAAATAGATGTTTTGCCAGTGTTATGGTTCTTCTAAAGTAAATAGACGGCTGACTAAGACAAAAGAAAAACTCACCAAAATTAGAACCAGGAAGCTGAAGACACTCAACCTTGTCATTTTTCATCTGAGAAAAATGGCTGACTCAGATCATTAGTAGCAGGGTTGGAGCCTCGAATGAGATTTTCTTCCTTCCCAGTCCAAAGCTCTAAACTGTGTTCTATCACATTACGATGATGCAATAAAATGTTCAAATAAATCGTTCCTAACAATTACCCTCATGTCAACCCACAGTCAAAGTAGGAGTCTATGGGCAGGAAAGTTTTTGTGCTGTGATATGATTCATTCACTGGGCATGAATCACCTAGGAGAATGCCACCGTTCATCAAAGCATGGGGGGGCAGTACTTTCTACCTAGCAAGAATTTGATAGCAACACAGCAATTAAAATTTGATAACATTTCAACAATCAACTCAGGAATTCATTTTGCTGACAAATGTCCTTTGCCTCATTCATAATTTCTTCCTGAGTCATCCCAGTGTGCTTGAGAGTTCGTTGGTGATAACAGCTGCTTCTTTATTGACACAGATCCTTGTGAACAAAAATAATAAAAACGATGGCATGAAGCTTTCCACTTCGAGGCCAGACTACTCTAACTTTGGAAAAGCACCTGAGAGATATGCCATGTTCCCGTCTCATTGGAAGGCCCCAAGAATACTGGGAGATTATTCAATACTAAAATGCCTGGCAACAAGTGCTGTTTCCACACTGAATTAGAGGTTCAGTGTGGAAACAGCTTGCTTCATGGTTCCTGGCCATAAAGTGGGACTTTTTTTTTTCAGGGAGGGATGCTCCTGGCTGCACTTAGGAGTTACTCCTTGCTCTGTTATCAGAAATTATTCTTGGTAGCCTTGAGGGGACAATGTGGGATATGGGGAAATCTAACCTGGGTTGACCTCAAGCAAGGCAAACGCCCTATTCACTGTGCTACCTCTTTGGTCCCAGGGGTCTTTATTCTCTACTAAAGCTCTGGTACCAAGGTCTTTCTACTGTTGCTATGATTAATAGACTGGGTCTATTTCTGACACATTTCTACAACGTTATAAGTTTCTAAAACTCATAAAATTCATTTTTGTGCATTTGCTTTAAAAGAAAAAGATTTTTTGGGGTTTTGGGGTCATACTCAGTGGCACTCAGGGGTTACTCCTGGCTCTGTGCTCAGAAGTCACTCTTGGCAGGCTCCAGGGACCATATGGAATGCTAGGGATCAAACTTGGGTCTGACCCTAGTAGGCCAAGTGCAAGATAAATGCCCTACTGCTATGCTACCACTCTGGCTCCAAGAAAAAGATTTTTTATTAAATCACTGTGATATACAGAGTTAAAAATTGTTGATAGTTGAGTTTTAGTCTTACAGTGTTCTAACACCCATCTCTTCCCCAATGCTCATTTGCTGTCATAATTTTCCCCAGTTACCCTCCAGTTCCAAACCTCCCACCCCTGGCCTGTCTCTATGACAGATACTTTTCTTGAGAAGTTGTTTTAGAAGATTTCATATTTTCCAATGTCTATCATTTTTCTGTGAAGCATACTTATGTTCATGAAACATACTTGAGAGCAATGAATGATTGCTGATGATTGGTGTTTTCATTATTTTATTTTTTTGTTTTTAAATTTTAATAAAATATTGAATTCCTTATATACTAGATCTAAAAACATATATGTATTATACAAAATATAATACAGCCTTTTACAGATGTTGCTTTATTTAAATCAACTTTAATTTCACAATGTATTCTTTCAGATAAAAAAGCAAAACAAAAATGGGGATTAGAGAAATAAAGTAACGTCCAAATATTATGCTTTTTCAAGTGATAAATGTCTGAACTCAAACACAAGTCAACTTTATACTATATTCTTTATACTATTTGACTAAAGAGTCAATAAAAAGATTCACTAGATAGTCAAAACCATCACTAAATATTTTTAAAAGACCCTGGACAGTTTTTCAATCATGGCAGTTTCTTTAAGAGAAACATGTTTGTTTTAATTAAGCTGTATAAAAGACCTTTAGTTTTCTATAAGAAAAATGTTATGTGTTTATGTGTTTGTATGTTTCAAAAATAACCTTTTAGGGACTAGAAAGAGTACAGTGATTAAGATACTTGTCTTTTTGTTTGTTTGTTTGTTTGTTTTTT
>PVKC010040577.1:0-12191 GCA_004027635.1 Crocidura indochinensis | reverse complement strand
CGGAGCTGGGCCTGTGGAATGAGGGTGGGGCAACACGGATGAGAGTCTCTGTTCTCTTGATTTTGAAGGTGGTTTGGGATGATCATGTACTCAGATATGAATCAACCACTTTAAATCTGTGCAGCATGCTTCTAGTCAGTTATATCCAGTTACACTGTTAAAACAGATACATGAGCTTTAGTTACAATCTTGTCTCTATCTTTCACTAGCTCTACAGCAAGCACCTCTGGAAAAGTTTGCTCATGCATCTGTTGGGAATCATGGAGGACTCTGTTCCCCAGACCCTGGAGATATCTGAATGCATACTCTGATGCCAGTCTGGGTAGTAGCTGTACAGTTACAGCCCTTAGGGTGGTCTTGGATGGTGGTGGACACATAGAGGATCCTTTCTCTGCCATCCCAGGCCACATGACTCTGCAACCCCCTTCAGCCGGCGGGTATCTGGGTCCAAGAAAGCAGCGGGTATAGAACTCACTCACAGAGAGATAACATCTTTATTGGCCCTGGCACACGTGTGTGGCCTATATCATAACCATTTAAGCACATGCCATTCTTAGCTTGTCCTGCATCTTAACTTCTTTCAGCCATCTTTCCTCTGACCTCCATTCTGGCAAAATCCTTAATCCAGGTAAATGCAATTTCCTCCCTGTGGTCCTGAGGCCACACCTTTATAATCTCCCCAAGATCCCTCCAATTCCTGGGAGGGCCTTGCAGGTAATGATACACGTAATATCCGCCCAAGATGCCTCCCAGGAAAGGGCAGGTCTTGCAGGTAGTTACCCATAAATCTGGGGTGGAGTCACAGTAGCCATCATGAACCTCATTCCCCCAACTCCAGAATTCATTCTTCCTCACTTCTACACAGTGAGTTCAAGCCCCTCAGTTTCACTTCTACTGTGCATCTGTTTGTGCCTCCCTCTGCATATTATGAGGTGTGTACATATGCATACATACACACTGTTCTTGTACCTCCTATTGGCCAGCCAGTGTAGGCCAATGGAGGGATAAGGGAACTTGTGTGACCCTCAACACCAGGTACTCTCACATTCCTCCCTTGCAAGATGGGCAGAATTGTCCTCTCTTCCCAAGGCCACCTTGGAGAGGGCTGTCTCTGCACCATGCACAGAGGGCCACATGATACCTTTGTCTAGTTTTCTGATATCGCAGAAAAGTCACACGTGGGGCCCAGAGTCCAAACTACCCATTATCCTGGTGTCATCTCCAATCTCTGCTTCACTTTTTACCTTATTTTGAGGATAGATAGGTGACACTTTTTGGTTTCTGTTTCCTGAGACTCCTGAGTTCCCAATCCCAGTGACCCCTTGGATACTATGTGCTTATCTGTGTGTCTCAGAGAAGGATGAAGATGAAATTTCTTACTTTTCAGGGCCACTCTGGGAATGGAACTCAGCAGTTCTCAGCAATTGTGAGATACTCGGAGCCTCTGGCACCTCAGTTATTCAGAGGCCCCAATTCCTCAGCTGTCCCTCAGACTTGAGCTTCTTTTCTCCCTTACACTCCTAACCCTGCCCCTGTTTTTAGTAGGGTCCTACAGGGGACACAAGGCAGTCCATGGAGATTGATTTCTCCCCCATGGGTTCACCATAGTTGGCAAATGACCCTCTTTTCTGAACATAGCGGATTTGTCATCTCTCCCTGGAGGCATTTGTGAAAATGGTCACCTTCAGAGGGTAGCCTGGAATAAAGAATAAAGAATGCGGCCTTTATTCCCTGTCATGGGTGAGTCTACTTGCAGCAGTTCTTGTGAAGACATCACCCTGCCACCAACTTCCCTACCCCATCAGGACCAACCCAGCCCTGGGTAAGAGAACACCAGCCGAGGGCAGAGCCTGGCTCTCTAGCCCAACTGTTCGATAATGCACTAATTAACTACTACAAACTTCAGAGGACCTCGCTAACTATAATTGAGAGATCAACAGAGGCAGTATGGAGTTCGATGTGCATACTAATTACTAAATTATCCAGCACCTGTTTGGGAATGGAGCCCTGAAATGGGGTTGAGTTTTCAGGCTGAAGGACCTTCTGCATCAGAACTAAGTTAAAATTTAGAAAGAAAAGGAAGCCTCCACATTTGACTATAATCGACTCTTTTAGATGCTGGTAGGTAGGGTAATCAGATCCAGGGCCATGGCAGGGAAGCCCATGGGCTCCAGGGTCTCAGGAGGGGTGGGGGGAACATTTTGATCAGAACTGTCAAGATTTAAAGGATGAGCCTCAACAAGGCCACATTCCTTTACTCTGTGTTCTCACCATTGTCTCTATGTCACCCCCCAATTCTCCCTTGAACTTTCCAGCACAGACCTAGTATCTGCACTCACAAATACAGGGTGAGCTGAATTTCACAGTCTGAGGACAGTGACAAGGAAAGAGTGCCACAAATGGGTCTCAGTCTAGAGAAGAAAGAGCAAGAGTGAGAGAGAGAAAAGAGAGATGGAAGGCAAGTCTTCCAGAATTCTGCTCTTCGTCTTCACTGATTACCTTATTTCACCACATAATTGCTTCTCCACAGAATCATTGCTCCCATTTATTTTTTCAGCCCCAAAACTGATTCATAATCTTGGAAGAAGCATCACATAATTATCATATCAGACTTTTAGGGTTTGTTTTTGCTTTCAAGTCACACCTGGTTGTGCTCAGGGCTTTGCTCTCAGGGATCATTCCTGGAAGGGGTTGGGAGACCATTGATGCCAGAGATTCATCTGCATTAACTGTGTGCATGGCAAGTGCCCTACATGATATACTCTTTTAATCCCTCCAATATTTTTGCAAAAAAAATGCCTTAAAATCTGCAATGGTGGGGCCGGGCGGTGGCGCTGGAGGTAAGGTTCCTGCCTTACTGTGCTAGCCTTGGACGGACCACGGTTTGATCCCCCGTGCCCCATATGGTCCCCCAGGCCAGGGGCGACTTCTGAGCACACAGCCAGGAGTAACCCCTGAGTGTCACTGGGTATGGCCCAAAAATCAAAAAAAAAAAAAAAAACTGCAATGGTGGGACTGGAGAGATAGCATGCAGGTAAGGCATTTGCCTTTCATGCACAAGGATGGTGGTTCGAATCCCAGCACCCCATATGGTCCCCTGTGCCTGCCAGGGGCGATTTCTGAGCATCTAGCTAGGAGTAATCCCTGGGCACTGCCGGGTGTGACCCAAAAACAAAAAAAAATCTGCAATGTTTAAAAAAAATAATTTGCAATGATTTTGTGGTGGCATTTGGTAATTCAGTAACCCAGTCTCAGAAAATTTAGAAGGAGGTGGCATCAGAGTCGTCCTGTTAAACATGCCAATTTTTAGATGAAATTTATGAGACCAAATAAAAGAAAGCCTCTTTCCAAAGTTCCAAACCCCACAGCTGAAAGTCACCCTGGTGCACAAGTCCAGGGCTTACAGCCTGAAGGGCTCCAAATCAGCCAGGGCTCTCTGCACTTCATCCTAACCTCGATCTTCTGGGAGGCCTGACTCTGAGAATGACCTGAGCTTCAAGCTGACTTTTGTGAGAAGTTCCAAATATTTGATAAAATATGCCTGAACATTTTGAAGACAGTCCTGTTTAGATCACACTGTAATTCACTGCGTCATTGTCAGACCCAGTTTTGGCTTTTGTTTCTCCTTCACAAACACCTACAATTCTTTTGCAAGGCTCCACGTAAAGGTCGCACTTTGGTAAAGGTGCGACCTTTACCAAATTTCGGAGCTTGGCATCCCTTATGATTCTGTCATGGAACAAGGTTCTATGTTTTCCTGACCCTGTAAATCCCTGAAGACTTTGTTAACTCTGTTGCCAACCTGGGCTTGCAGCAAAGAAGAACAAGTCCTTTTGGTTCCCAGCACATTTTGATGTTGGGGGTGCAGATACAATGCACCTCTGCATATTAGATCATTCTCTCTGCTGATGTAAAGATGAGACATGCTTCTCTCCCAAACCAGAGATAATGCAGTCCCAGTCCAGGAATACCCTGAGATCTCCACAGCCCAGCTCTAAAGTATGGAGCTCCTGCATGAACTTTATGTCCATGAACGGCCCTTGTATTTCATGCAAACTCTGTTTCTCCTGTCTATATCATCCTCTAAGACGCCTACAGACCTAGGGGGAAATAACCAAATAGAAAGACAATCATCATGCTCCAGGCCCCAGGCATTGGCCTGGGGGCCTGGTTCTATCTCTAATAGTCCCTAAACTCCTCCCTTGGTACTTATCCACTTTTGTCCCAAGAAGGCCTTTTCCTCACACTAGCCTCTCTTTAGTGAATAGCTCATGGTCTCTGTCCTCCTGCAGCCATGACCATCCTTCCAGCCTCATGTCTATGGAAAGAGTTGAGGATGTCATTGAACTGATGGTTTCATTCTTTTCTGGAGTGGACTGTGTATGACCCCCTAAGTGTGCTGGGTGGTGTCCAGTTTTCAGGAGGCAACTCTCCTGCCTGCAGTGTGTCTGTGGCCACATGCTCTGCTCTCTCCCACCTTGGCCTGGGGTAATCCTGTGTCCCAGTAGTCTGGCTTTGTGGTTTCTCTATGTATGGAACTCTGACACCCAAGATTCTCACACTACTGGATTGTGCTAAACTGCTGGTGAGATTGACTCCAGGACAACAGAAAGATGTGCCAAATGGCTAAGTTCTGGTCTTTGGATCAGCACATTGGAGAGCAGTGATCCTGGGGTGGCCCTCCCGGGGCTGAGCCAAAGCCTCTGCTCTCTGGTTTATAGCACAAGTTCCCCATTTCACACCACAAGTTTTTGAGCAGAAATCATGGGAGACTAGACTGTTTAAAAAGCTTCACAAGAAAATCCTGTGCAACCTGAGAGCCATGGTAATTTCTAACTAGTTGACCTGAACGATTATTTGTTCATTTTATCAGGCCTCATGCTTTATAGAAAGCTAAGGTGGAAAAACACCCTAAGGATCACCGAGGGCAGGATTGCACTCTCCCCATGTGATCATATAGTCCTTACTTTAGTCCCAACCAAGAAACAATTCAGAACTTCAAGAGCCTCTCTTTGCTGAGCTGCCTAAGTGTTTAGAGGGTTGGGTTGTTTGTCCTGCTTCCAAACCTGCCTCTTTACCCCCTTGTTCCAGTTCTGACTAAATTTATAATCCCCCCTTCTTTTATAAAACATACCTCCAGCACATATGGCCCTGGTGGCCCCTGGCATGCTGGATTCAAGCAGCACTCTCGGGCTTGTATTGCATTGTACAGTCCAGTTGATACAGTGTCATGGGAAGTCAATCCTGGATTCATTGAGCATTGTTTGAGAGGTTGCAGTTTTGTTTTAATGTACCATTGTGAAACCATGCTGGATATTTTGCAGGTGGGAAGAATGAGTGAAAGGCATTTCAGGCTGAGGTACAGCATGTGTTATGTCATGGACATTGAAATCACAAGTATACCCTTTGAGATGCATCTAAGTTTTATATTGCCTGGGTCTTAGATCAATGGGGATGCAGAAGAAGGCATGACAGGAAGTACCAATAGAAGCTTTAGTGGCCATTGGCTGCCAGGGGCTTGAAAGGCTTGTTACTTATCTCTCTCTTCCTGTCTTTCTCATACCTCTATGGTGACCTGCTTTTCCTTTCCAAGGGGCCTCAATCATCTTTTACTCTTGCTGACTTCTCAAGGATGCTGGGCCACAGGTAACAATCCTCATGTCTACCAGTATCTGACTTGATCTCTTTGGGTATGAGAAGAGCACAGTAAAGTAAAGTAACCTTGTTCCATTCAAAGAAGGGAGAGTCATTGCTCCCTGGGCAGGTATGTGTTCTGATGGGAGAGGCATATGTATCCATGGAAGTTAGACCAGCAAGCCTCAGGGTTCAGCCAAATTCTTAAATCTTTGGCAGAGTCACTCCATGTCCCACAAGCAGTATCTGGAAAGGGGAAGTCTCTAGGTACCTGAAAATTCTAAAGATTTCTTGATATAAAATTGGGAAACTGATAGAATTGAGAATCATCACTGTCAGTGCACCCCTCCCCCACCCTGTGCACATTCCTGTAGGCTGGGTAGTATCAAAGTGGGGGGGATGGATCAGATTTTCTATTTGTTTCTGAGCTACACCTGGTAGGGCTGGAGGATTTCTCCTGGCTCTGCACTCAGGAATCATTCCTTAAGGGATCGAGGGACCATATTGTATATAGATCCAACTGTATGTTTCAGAAATCAAACCAGGGTCAGCCATGTGCAAGGCAAGCACCTACCTATCCATCATACTACCATTCAGGTCCTGTATTCACTCTGCTTCTCTGCAGGCTGTGTCCAAGATGGGGTCTAATCATTACGGCCTCTTTTGGCATCATCAGAAACTATGAAAAGGCCTGGAAATAATGGTGCTGAGGAGCAGAAGGTTTAGGGAGTTCATTTCTTCTTGCACCTTGTATTCTATGGAGAATCCTCCCTGGTGTCTCAAAACCAGTGCATTTCTTCTGCTTAGCACCATACAAGGGGCAGAGTTGACTACCTGGCATTTCCTACAAACCAATGCAAGCAAGCATGCTGAGTTTCACTGAACAGGAGAAAGCATCTTTACAAAGCTTGGGTTCAAGTTATTCTCTGCAGTTGAACTTATTGGGTGCCCCACCATGGAAGGCATCAATGCATTCACTAAGTCTCCACATGAAGGAAGTACAAGCACCTGCTCCTCCTTCAACAAGTGCTCAGCAATTTTTAGACACAATTGAAAGGCTCCTTCAGAGAAATGTGTTCTCAGTGAATGTCAAGAAGTTATGAGTCAGGTTGAAAACCACATTTTCAGGGGAGAAAGGCTGATTTCCCAAATTTCCCAAAGGACAAGGAAATTATGATAATCACCTTAGAGTTCTCTTTATGAATTGACCTTACCCTGTCCCTCCAGGAAAGCCGAAGCAGAGTCCTTCGGTCTCCAAACACTGCTTCGTTCAAGCCTCAGTAGAGGCCTCTGCTGTGTGCAGGCACTTGTTTTTCCAAACCAGGCACCTTTTTATTTGTTCTATTTTCCATTTGCTTGGAGAACTGGAAGAAAAACCAGCTCTGCCAAGTGCCATAACTGGGAGTCCTAGCATGAAAATTCTGGTCTTCATGACTTTCACTGAAGAAAGGGCAGCCAGATGGGGTTTGCACTGTTGCCATCCACTGGTCTGACTGGAAAGCCTGGTGTGAATTGAGGTTTTCTGATGCCAAGAAACTGGGCATATGGTTGGTTAGCTAGCACCTGAGAGAGATCCTTTGAATGGAAGGTGGAGAATGAGAATGGGAGCCCCTCCCCTCAATGATCATCCCTGGTATGCCTGCCTCCTGGATCCATCCCAGCTAATCGAAGACATACTCCTCCTATTAGGTCTGTGGCATTGATGCCGTGATTGGTGCAGGAGCAAAGTAATTGTCAGCTGAGTGAGTATTGGCTGTCACTCGTGTTATCAAGCTGCCTGCTTATTTGCGATTTTATTTTCAGATGTGATTGACAGCTGGATGGCTCTGACATTCTCGGCGCAAACATGCAGCCTGTTATTATGCTTGCATTAACATTTTGATAAACACACGGTGCAGCATTGGAAAAGTAATTACATGTCATCACTTCAGCGCTTCATCAAAGAAAAGTTTACTGTGTAATTGCTCTGTGATTTACCTAGGTAGAATGTGTTACACGCCACAAAGGTTTTTTCTATTTAATAGTTTACATTTACTCTTTAAAATACACAATATCCCTTCCCAGGGGCTTCCTATGTCTAAAATAAACTTGGCAATATAATTTAGCTTCCATAAATATACTTGGATATTACTGTGGAGTATTTTTGCATAATAGTTATTTAATGCTAAGTGTAAATATGCAATGCATTATATTGGCTGAGCTATCGAGAGAGGAAGAAAGAGAGAGAATGTTTTTTGACGACAAGGAAAAATAGAATATTGTTACCTAGGTTTCTGCATTAAAAAAGGGCCTTTTGCTCTTATATTTATATCCATGCTTTTCACAATGACATCTAATTTTACAATGAAGTGACTTGAGCTGCAGCGCCTAGCAGTAGAATCTAAAATATTGGTTCTTGTTAGTGTTTAAAGAGCTCTTCTGATGTGGCACCGAAAGAGGTATTCCAAAGGAGAGCACGAATGATTGCAGGGTACTCAGGAGCTGCAGATGAAGGGATGGTTTGACTGATGTTCGCTCTGTGGGATTTCTCTGAACAGCTGGATATTGAGGGAGCAGAAGGTGGAGGTGGGTGGATGGAAGTGGGCAGTGGTTGAAAGCCCCCGACAGAATCTCCAAATAGATTTCGCTTTAATGGCTGCTACTAGGAAGCCACTTGGAGTTGTTGGGGAGCTTTGTAACTATCAATGATAAAAAACTTGCAACTACAGCCAAGGTGGGGCCGGCCAAGCCTTTGTAGGAAACTGCATCAGCATCTGTCCAGGGAAGGATGGGTGCAGGAGAGTTGAGAGGAGTGGGCAGGTCAAGTTGCCCTCCCAGTACTCCCAACTCTAGCTTTTCTGCTGGAAGCGTTCTGCAAATACACAACTCTTCCCATCCAAGAGCCTGATTCTTTCTTGAATCACTGAGATGAGAAAGGTGGGAGGGAAGTCAATAAGGGTCTTTTTAAAATGGAAGCTTCAAAAGTGCACCCGCCATTGTGGAAAAGCCTCAGTGGTTTTGGCCTCTGGGAATAGAAGCTTCTGGACCATGAGGTACGCTGAGTCCTTAACATGACCTTTGCCATAAAACATGCTCTTTCTCTCTCTCTCTCTGTCTCTCTGTCTGTCTGTCTGTCTCTGTCTCTCTGTGTCTATGCCTTTGTGTTTCTGTCTCTGTCTCTCTATCTCTCTGTCTCTCTCTGTCTCTCTCTCTTTCCTTCTCCCTCTCCCTTTCTCTCTCTCTCTTTCTCTCTAAGAGAAGCCCAAAGCCATTTGATTCTCTCGCTATTTGTCCATTCTTTGCTGCCCTCTTTGAAAGTAACTTACCCAAGAGCAAATTAGGAGAAATGGAAGAGATTTTAGGCTGATCCTGACAAGGAAGTTGGAAAGCACTTTCAATAGCTCCTGTAAAGGAGCTGTGAATGAAACAGAAAGGAGAGAGAGGATCCCAGGTCCAATCAGAAGGGGCTTTCGAACCCCAACTACATGATGTCTATTCCTCCATCTAAAGAGCAATGCCAGACTTCAGCTGCTCCTTCACTGCAGCTGGCAGCCACAAAAAGAACCCTTTAAAATGCTCAGTTCCAGATGTGTGCAATGGTTCGATAATTCCACGTTAGTTTGTATTAATCCTCTCTGGAAATTGGCATTAACCACGGCTTTAGCACTAGGCTAAATAAACACATCAGCTAGAAGAGCAGGAACTTCTTTGCATAACAGCTGTATGTCCCATCTGCATCCTGCTTATAGGTTCCTGCTGCAGTACCTCCGAAATGAGCTCACTTTCCCTCCTTCCATCTCCTGGACTCGGAATATTTCCATTCCCTCCTCTTACTGTCAGGGATGAGAAGAAAGCTGCCATTGTAATTGCCAGTTGGCCTGCAGAGTTGTTGTGCCCTATAATTGACAAAGATTGCTTAGCTGCAGAAAAGAAAGATACACTGATTAAGAGACAGAGTCCTTAATATTACATTAGACCTGTACACCCCCCTTTTCACCTGAGCCTGATAAAGGAGGCCTCACAGTCTTTGCCACACCATTTCTCTTCCAATGAGACCAAAAGAAGCTCCCCAGAGTTATACCGGGAAACCTTTGGTTCTCTGGGAGTTGGGAGAATTGCAAGTTTTAATATGGAAATGGGCTCGAACAGAATTTGCTCCCCATCACATTGAATAGTCCCTTTGACCTGCCAATTCTAAAGGTGACTAAAGATTGCACCATTTTTCATCCATGCTTCAAATTACTAGGTCAAAGCTTTAGATCTTCATTATCCTTGGTGTTTTTGTTTTCTTTGTGTTACTTTTTTTTTTTTTGCCTTTGTGTCTGAATTTTGTGTTGCATTCCCCCCACCCCCTGCAAATCATATTGACTCTTCCTTTTAGAAAGCTTAAAAAATTTTCGCTGTGAGAAGAAAATGAATGTGGGTTAAAAATGCATTTTTCATGTCCTCTCATGCTGTATTGATTTTTTTCTCTCGGGTTTTCTTACAAAAGAAAGATTTTTTTTAAATAAATAAATTCTTTAATTGAATCGCTGTGAGATACACAGTTACAAAGTTGTTCATGATTGAGTTTCAGTCATACAATGTACAACACCTTTCACCAGTACACAATTCCTGCCTCCAATGTTCTCATTTTCTCTCCCGCCCTCCCCCCTGCTTCCTGCTATAGCAGACTTTTTTTTCTCTCTATCCTTTTCTTTCTTTTTTTCTTTTATTTTCTTTTTTGGTTTTGGGACCACACCAAGTGACATTCAAGGGTTACTCCTGGCTATGTGCTCAGAAACCGTTCCTGGCTTGGGGGACCATATGGGGCATGGGAGGATCAAACTACAGTCTGTCCTAGGCTAGCGCAGGCAAGGCAGATGCCTTACCTCTTGTGCCACCACTCCGGCCCATCTCCCTTTCTTTTTTTAATTCTTTTAGACACTGTGGTTTGCAATATTATTACTGAAGGTGTATCATGCATATTATACATATCACTTCATCTCCTTTCAGAATCAATTCTTGTCCAGCACCCAACTACCATTGTCATAGTGGTTCCTGCTACGCCCTAACTGCACTCCACCTATTTGAAGCAAGCTTTCTACCATAGACTGTTCCTCCTGGCCCTCATCTCTATAGTCTTTATATAATATTAAAATACTAGCTTTTTATTTAATATATAAAATATATATTTATATATACCACAAATGAGTGCAATCCTTTATTTATCCCTCTCCCTCTGACTCATAACACAGCATAATATTCTCCATATCCATCCATGTAAAAGCAAATTTCATGACTTTCTTTTTCTTTTCTTTTTTTATGACTTTATTTTTCCTAACAGCTCTATAGTATTCCATTGTGTAGTGTATATTATAGTTTTTTTTATCTACTCATCTATTCTTGGACAGTTGGACTGTTTCCAGATTCTGGCTATTGTGAGTAGTGTTGCAATGAATATAGGATTACAGAGGCTTTTCTGCTTTGTGTTACAGAAGAAACTTTTAGTACAGTTTTTTAAATATTGTGAGCAGTTGTTCCTCCCCCATGAATAAAAATACTAGACTCTTTGCTTAGAGATGCCCCAGTATCTATATCTATATCGCTATTTCTAGATAACAGGCTGAGAGGTGATGAGACCTTTGTCATCTGTAACAACTCTTCTCGAAATACACCATTTTAATAGCTATAGGGAATGTTTAACTTTCCAATTTTTAACTCTATAGTAAACTTTAAATGTACTACAGGGAGTTTTAGATGTACCTGTGGGATATTCGATCTGAAGTGAGGACAATCATGTGTGCAAAGCAACTCTACTGAAGAATATGCATTTGTTTGTAGTTCCTGCCATGGCATACATAAACCTTTAGGGGAGCTCAGCCCACCAGATGTATCCTCAGATTTTCCTGTTGGGGAGAACTGAAATAACCCTCACGGGGTTCCTCAAAAGGCCCACTGTAGATGCCTTTTCCCTTTGTGTGGATAGTTGAGGAATCCCATGGGGATATTTCAGTTCTCCCCACCAGAAAAATCTGAGGATACATCTAGTGGGCTGATCTCCCCTAAAAGTTTACGTATGCCATGGCAGTTCCCCATCTCATGCTGCCCTCTCCATACATATATATGTGCCATGAAAAGTGCCAAGTGAGGGATCAGAGGTTTCAAAAGACTTCACCTCAGTTCCAAGGGGCTAGAGATCTCAAGATAGGGGGTCAAGGTATTTGCCCAGCATACAGCTATCTTTCTGTAACTGACACTACATATGTTCCTTCCCCCCATACACTAGATCTCTGAGCATAGAACCAGGAATAGCCCCAAAGCATCACTGGCTGAGGCTCCAAAACCCCACACAAAGTCACGGAGCTCTCAGACCTTGGCTACATTATCTCTTCCTCTTTGAATCTAAGCCCTTCAGCTGTGAAGTGAAAAGTTCAGACTCTCTAAGGAGAACTTCATCTTTAATGCTGCGACTGTTTAGCACCTAGTATTTTAATATTCTGCTTTCTCTTGCAAAAATTATAAGTGGTGATCAAGATCTCTCTGTTATTCGTCCCATGATTCTGCCTGGCTAAGGCTCTGTCCCCTCTGGTTTCTTA
>PVKC010040576.1:0-12308 GCA_004027635.1 Crocidura indochinensis | reverse complement strand
AAGTTCCTAGGAGTTTAGGAGTGGAACATGCAACCTAAATTCTGCAGAGGGTCAGACGCTCATGGCCACCCTGGCCACCAGAACTAGCCAGCTCATCTTCACATCAACATAAATGACAAGTAAAAATTTGGCACTTTCATTGGTGCACCACCTGCTCTGTCCTCAACAAAGCCTCAGAAACTCTCTATAAGTAATGGAGAGCCCCAGGTGGAGAGTTCTCCAGCATAGTTATGCTTAGGCAAATGAACAAGCCAAAATTATTTAAATACAGTCAAGGTACAGGGTGAAGGTGGAGAGAAAAATTATTTTTCAGTGGCTGATTAAATTAAGAGCATTCTAGTAGCCTAGTTTAAAGTTTCTTGTTTTGGGTAACCTACGTGAAAATGTTTTTCAAAAGTAATAATTATTAAAAACAATAAATGCGGGGCCCGGGAGATGGCATGGAGGTAAGGAGTTTGCTTTTCATGCAAAAGGTCATTGGTTCAAATCCCGGTGCCCCATATGGTCCCCCGTGCTTGCCAGGAGCAATTTCTGAGCATGGAGCCAGGAGTAACCCCTGAGCACTGCCGGGTGTGACCCAAAAACCAAAAAATAAATAAATAAATAAATAAATATATAAAAAATAAAAATAAAAATAAATGCAGTCATCAGGCTGCCTACAAATTTATCAGTAGAAAACTTAGCCTGAAAAGGAAATGTTACTCTAAATTATGTTTATTGGTAATACTACGATGCCTTGGCTTCTATTATTTAACTTCTGGGTTATTGTTACAGATAACAAGATTTACAATTCACTGCTCCAAAACCTCACTAGTTAAGTAATTTTCCCCTGTCTCATTGAACTGATCCTCTTCAGATATTGAGACACTGCAGGACTGAACCAGTTAGCTGCTCATTTTGGGTAAAAATGAGATTTCATCACTACCTAAGAAACTACAGTCCCTTGTCAGCAGGAAGAAACTACAGAAGAATTGACCTTCAGCCCTGCTCCTGCTTCATGACTTTTAAGGTGGTGAAATCTCTTGGGGGTGTGGGCGACCACAGCCCACCACCATTTTTGCTCTAATGCTTTTTGCCTCACTCTGACCTAACAGCTGCGGTTTTTGCCCTTTAGCTAAAAGGTATTTCAGCAAGTAAAATTTGCTTACTTATAGAAACTGACCTTGCTCCAATTCTGACCCTTTGTTTGCCTTGGGGAACTGAGCCTGATCCTGATGCTCCTTACTGATTAGGAAGCTTGCTCCACCCTTCTTTCTAAGCTTGCTCCACCCTTCTTTCTAAATTACTTGCTCCACCCTTCTTTTAAAGATTGCTTACTTTTTCACCCTTCTTTCTCCTTATCCTTCCCGCCATCTAAATGTGTACGTGCAGGTAGGAAGTTACCCTCATTGGTTAGGTAAAGAAATTTGTACAATTGTGATTGGATATGTTTTCAATCCTGCGTGGTTGATTGGATATGTTTTCAATCCTGCTTTGTAACCCCTCCCCTGTTAGCAGGGCATAAAAAACCCTGCTCTCCCCTCATTAACTTGACTTTCGATTGGCAACCTTCATCCTGAGTCCGTGCTATTAACTTCTGCAGCTTGATTTTCTAGGTGATCACAAAAGAACTTGACACTTGTGAATAATTTGTGATTGCTTCCCGCTCCCTGTCCCGGCTGAGAGGAACTGCTGGCCGGAATCCTCTCCCTCATGGGATAGGGGCGAAGGCAATTCCATGGGGGGAAATACGGAGTAGAAAGACTATCAGGAAAAGCTTCCAAGGGGAATAATTGAAGATTATATCATGTCTATCTATCCTAGAGGTTAGAGCAAGTAGCAAACATTAATCGGTCATTGATATTCAAATAGTATAGAAAAAGAGGAGAAAATATAGTTGTCCCTCCTAAAAATTGTTAAACACCAAGTATAGGGCACATCTGGATACAAAGCCCCCTGGGAACCTCTTAATGAGTCTTTTTCAGATACCTCTCAGAAGTTCACAGTCCTGGTGATTAGTGGCCTGGATGGACCACCTGGTGACTTCAAGGGAACCCCTGCACATTCACCTGACTCAACTTCCAGGACAAGGGCAGAATAAAGATCACCCTAATATACCAGATGACAGCAGGTGGATGTAAAGACTGCTGGCAGGAGTGAACATCTAACTTATTTATGGACTATGCTTGAACTATTACCCAGACTGTGGGAAAGGGGTTCTGGGTCAAATTGTTGCCTTGGGGACCCCTCTCAAACTTTAGCCTTTAATATGACATAAGTAACCACCTAAGATATAACAGCTGTAGATGCTGTTAATAATGTACTTGTATTTAAAGAACAAAATCATGGTCAAGGAATGTTGCTCAGGTAGCAATACTTGGAATTGGGCTAGAGTGACCCATGCCATCAGGGACATTCCAAATTGGATGATAGATAACACTGAAGGGGAAAATGATACAGTAGAATACAGAAGTTCGGATTGTTTTAAAGATAGTGTGACAGTTCCCAATAAGAATAGTGATCTCGGGGCCGGGCGGTGGCACTGAAGGTAAGGTGCCTGCCTTACCGCGCTAGCATTGCACGGACCGCGGTTCGATCCCCCGTGCCCCATATGGTCCCCCAGGCCAGCCAGGGGCGACTTCTGAGCGCATAGCCAGGAGTAACCCCTGAGCGTCACTGGGTGTGGCCCAAAAACAAAAACAAACAAAAAAAAAAGAATAGCGATCTCCTCATCATAGGTGGGATTTTGATAGGACTAATAAGGTTATTGGCTTTTGTTCATGTTTGCCTCTAAGGATTTTTAGTTAACATAAGCTCTGCCAAATAAGGGCCTCTACCACTTATCCCTGAGTTATAACAGTCTGACAGGCAGACAGACCCGCACTACATGGTGGACCCCAGATAGTTGGTTACCCAACCTAGGGACATAAATGGTCCTGCTCACAATTGGGCCCTGAATTTTAAACTTTTTGTCTTAAGGCAGCAATATCTTTAAGTGCACACTGATGATGTAAAAGAGTTTTCAACATCACTTAGCGGGCAGGTATGCAGTGGGACAGCCCTCCCTACAAGTATGGCCATACTCAGGGGCCCCCGTGGAGACATCCTGGCATGGTATTCATACCCCACTAAGACCTTAAAACGGCATGTCAAGGAACACTACATGGCCTGAGGGTCAGCCTGACTGGCAGGATCAAGCAGGTGGCAGGGGTGACAAAAAGCTTTCACTGTTTGTGTCCTCCTTTGCTTAACAGGGTTGCTCACCCTTTCCCCTGACTCTCGGATGGAACCACACACTGTTCCCTCTTGGTGTCAGGGTCCAAACATACTCCCACCATCTGTTAAAGTAACCCCGGAATACGACCCCAACTGGGCCCCTTAACTGGGTATCGTCGATTGCCGGATAGCACTTTCTCAGATCTGGAAGGCTTGGGAGACAGACACAAAAAAGCTTGAGCCTCCCTGTTCAGCAACCTCTATTGGACTTAGCCCTATTTGGGGAAATCTCTCAGATCCTGCCAAGGGAACACGTGCTTCCTTCAGCCATAAATGGCCCCATTAATGGGATTAGCCTGACACTGCAACAGCCGCTCCAAATGTTTGATTTTGAAAAAGTTTGGCCTTGAGTCCAGATATTAAGTTTGGATTTAATTCTGAGTTCTTGTGCTTTATCTGAGAGCTTGGAATAATAGTATTTAGGAATAGTAGATTAGAATAATACAGCAAGCCAGAAACTAGTTTTTCATCTTACAAAGTTTGTGTTTTCCCTTTCTCATACAGCTTAGAAAAACCAATCCTTGCCTTTAAAGTTGTTTTTTCCCCAGAACCCCTGACAGGCAGGCAGGGTGGCTAACAAGTTTTAACAGCCCAGAGTGACACCTCCACCCTCATATATGATAAATTCTACTTCATGATAACAGTTTCAAAAGGAAATCAAGGCACTATGAAACACAGAATGACAAATTGGGTGATATTGAAAACATAAAATTAGTTAAGAATAATGCAGATCTTGCTTCTGTCACTAGCTTGCTAGAAGATTTTTCTTTAATAAACTAACTTCATGACCTTCCCCATAGTCAAGCCCAAAACCCAGAGTGACAACTCCACCCTGGCACAGGGGACCTCTGCCCTGCCACCAAGGGACATTTCCTGAGCCAAATCAGTACACATCTTGGGACCACCTGGGAGGACTATCTTTATGAGGAAAAACATCAGGCACAGCGTGGAACACCTGTGAGGTCATGAAGGGGTATAATTATCGCCTTTTCTGAGATTGTCATTGGTAAAATTCAAACTCATACAATTTGTATAGCCTATGAAATGCTTTGACCTGTTTGCTCATTTCCATGTAAAACTCCTTAAAAATGTTGTTGGGGAATTGCTCAGAGTCTAACTACAGACCAAAATTCCTGCTGAGTCAGCTGTCTGTGAGTGGACCGGAACTCAGTGATTGAGTAAACCTTGTGTGATTTCATCCTCCAAGATTGGTGTCTCCTCAATTGAGCTTTGGACTTTCCTCTGACACTGGACATCCCAGATCCCTGCCTGGGACCTCTCCCCAGGCTCGGGCATCTACAACCCTGAAAGCGACATGGGTCAGACCAGCCTTGATCAACTTTAAAAGGAGTAGGAGGAGGGGGAGTATGAGGAGGAAAAGGAACAAGAAAAATGTCTTTCCCACAGAATGGCAGGAGTGGGTGGTGGGAGGGTAAAGAGAAAAGCGCACTGGTAAAAAGCAGTGTATATTCTATGACTAATCCTCACTAATTATAAACAATTTTGTAACTATGTGTTTAAAGAAAGAAATTATTAAAAATAAATGAGATAATTTCATGATTTTGCAAGTTATACTGTCACCTATTTGCTCTAACTCTAAAAGACACCTAAAACAAATCTACATAAATTTTTATCCTTGGGGCCAGAGCAGTGGCAAAAGTTGTAGGGCATTTGCCTTGTATACAATAACTTAGGATGAATCACGGTTTGATCCCTGACATCCCATATGGTCCCCCAAACTAGGAGCAATTTCTGAGCACAAGAGTGTATGGATGAAAAGTAGAGTTAGTGACTTATCTGCACCTATAATAAAGCATGTAAAATGTGTATATACATCAAGATCCATTTGATTAAAAACAATTCAATTCATTATGCATGTAAATTTTTCATAAAAAACGAATGCAGTTTATCTGAAAATGTTTTGGTGTGTTGTTTTTAAGATAGGTCACTGACACAGAGGAATAAAGCTGGATGGAAAATTTTAAAGCAAATAAATAATATTCTGAAAATGAAATTAAGCCATTAATTCTCAACAAACGCTGAACTACATGTACAAAGTGCTTGAAATTTCCACATGACAACAATGTTGTTTAATCGGTTGACAAAAAAGTAGATAAAAAACCCTAAGCTCAGATAACTAATTCCTATCTGCATGATCATACATTCTATTTACAGAAAGAAATAATTAGAAATTATCTAAAAATATCACACCACAAAATTAAAATACAATTGTAGCAGTTCTATAAACTTTGTCCCCTTTCCTCATTAATGAGGCATAGGTTGAAAGCAGAAGTTGCAACAGTGCCTCTATCTTATGCTAACAAATAGAGTACACTGAGTAATAACCTGGCAACAACTTCTTTCTTTCTTAACTGTTATACAGCAAAGCAACACAAACAAACAAAAATCCTCATTTAAAGAGGAGGGTGTCTATGAGTTCACAAGAATCAAGCCATCTGTTTGTCTTAACAAAGTATTCATCCACATTCTTTTTTGTTTCTTTTCCCTTAAAAAGCATACAATACAAATTAATTGAGAAAATTAAAAAATTGTCACTTCAATTAGTCATGTTCTATTAAAAAATACTGGCTAAAATCCTTACAGAGGATTTAGGCTTATACATTTTGAACTCTTCCCTAATATGAACAGAATAACTGTCACCGAGAGAGAGTCTGGTACACGATTAACCTTATCAGTAGTCCTTCCTGTCAATGAGACAAATTTGTCACACTAAACAGGCGGGTCATTTAACTACTCAAGAGGAGCATTATATAAAAAGAAGTAAAGGGAAATAGAACTCTTATCTAGAGGAATCCAAATCGCTAGATCTAGCTATTCTCTATTGGCCAATCCAATTTATTGCCAGAACAGTGAGCTCTAAGAAATTTATGACTTAATTTGTACACATTTCCTTGGTAATAAGACATTCTGCCTTCAAAAACTAAATAGAGTTTTGGCAAAATTGGGTCTAAGCTACTCAAATAAAAAGAATTATTAGAAGATATATCTTCAAGCCATCATTGACCAACAGAAATACTGGCAAGAACTACTAAAATCAACACTTATCATTCCCTTCAAATATCATAGAGCTGTAACACTGCCCATCTGAAACAGCAATAAAATAAAATGGAGCACTGTTTGGAGAAAAGTTAATGATAATGAAAAAATGAAGAAATGGATGTAGGAAAAGAGGAGAAAGACAAACCAAAGAGAAGCAGAAAAGTGTCTAGTTCTGTGTTATGGCACAGACAATGCTTAGAGGTGCCGTGTTACAGTGGTGGATGCAGAGTGCACACACAGATGATGGCAATAAAGACCTCACTCAGTCGCTGGAATGAAGGAACTAGGATGGTTTCCCGCTCCACCTTATCTCTCAACAGAGTGCAAAGATTGAGTGTGAGCTCTGATATCTTGTTCCTCTTTAAAATTCGCAAAATTCTTTTGCACATTTTTCTGTTATAGAGACACAGATGGATATCTTCTTCATAGTCATCAAAGTTGCTGGTATCACCAGATCCTCTAAACTTAGGTATGAATGGAGCTTCAATCTTCCTCTGATGAATAGCAATCCAGTCTGTTGTGGCAAACCACTTGTGAGTCTTGATGTCACTCACACCATTTTTTTATGTTTCCAAAACGCTTTGTCAAATCCACCTGCAGCAGATTCCGTAGAAGGTCCTTGAGATCTGAGCTGAAGTGTGATGGAAATCTGACCTTTCCAGAAACAATCTTTTCATACATCTGAATTGGTTGGTCTGCAAAGAACGGGGGTTAGCCAGCTGCCCTTTCATAGAGTAACACTCCTAATGCCCACCAATCCACTGCCTTATTGTAACCCTTGCTGAGGAGTATTTCTGGAGTCAAGTATTCTGGAGTGCCACATAATGTCCTTTAACTCTTTTGGGAAACCCAAAGTCTGTAACCTGCATATAACCCTGGTGGCCAAAAAAGAGATTATCAGATTTTAAATCTCTGTAGATGAGGTCTTGAGAATGGAGATACTCGAATGATAGCACTATCTGAGCTGCATAGAACCGGGCATGGGGTTCACTGAATCTTCCAATTCTTCTTAGATGTGAAAAACATTTCTCCACCAGGAACATACTCCATAATCATGTATAAATTAGAATTATCCTTAAAAGAATATTCCAGCCGAACAAGAAAAGCAAAATTCACTGCTTGCAATGTTTCTCTTTTCATTCAAAGTATGCTCTATTTGCTTCAGTTTAACAACCTCGTACGTAAAGAGACATTTCATTTTTAGCAGTTGCGTGTCCACTGCAGCATTGAGTCCAGGAATGTTCCATACATCTCCTTCTGCTTATCTAATATCTTCATGGCATCATACTGTCAGTGGCTTTATGTTTCACCAGCATGACTCTTCCAAATGAACCTGTTCCAAGGTTTTTTTTTTTTTTTTTTTTTTTTTTTTTTTTCAAAATTCTAGAGCCCAGCATTATTCTGAGCAGGATTTTCTCACTTTTTTTTTAAAGAAGTCTTCCTTGGCTTTGGCTGGAAATTCTTGCCCGCTCTCCACCTCGCTGCCCTTCTTGGCGGTCGCTGCGTTGCCCATGCCAGGGGCCGAAGCAGGGGAGAGGCGGTGGGGGCCTGGGGCCGTCCGTATCCGCCGTTCGCTCCGCCAAGCCGGGCGCCGAGGCCGAGTCCCGCTCCTGGCTTCCACCGACGCAGACCGTCATTGCGTCCATCCGCCCGTCCATCCTTCCAGGGCTCCGGGAGGCAGCGGCGGTATCAGCGGCCAGACACAGACATTCCCCCTTCCCCGCCACGCCTTTCCTGCGTGCCATGCCGCCCCGCACTGTGCAGCCCACCGGGTCTCTGTCTCTCTCCACCAACAGAAGCTTTTCTTAAGGAGTTCTTTTGACACAACTTCTGATCTTATACGATTGCTTTTCTTGCTGCCATATTCACTTACAATTAAGCTAGTGAAATTATCCATGTGAATAACCCAAAACGAATCATTTCAAATTAGTCTTATTCAAACAAAAATAGTTATTTCTTCATAGCATTGTATTAGATCACGTTGTGATAGAATTGATGATATTGTTATGATAGAATTGATGACATTGCTATTTTATTCCAGAAAGACATGTTTCTAGTTCATCTCTCCATCATAAATTAATTTTATTATGTAGGACAAAATAAGTAACTTGTTATAGTTTTCTCTGACCATTATTTCTCATGTCTAAACAC
This sequence comes from Crocidura indochinensis, assembly GCA_004027635.1. Classification (NCBI taxonomy): domain Eukaryota; kingdom Metazoa; phylum Chordata; class Mammalia; order Eulipotyphla; family Soricidae; genus Crocidura; species Crocidura indochinensis. The sequence goes on along the minus strand of PVKC010040576.1, from coordinate 3,842 downwards.
AGCCTACTTTAAAGACAAAAATAATAAATATATAATTTATATATCAATAGGATGATAAAATAAATTTTAAAAATGTGTTAAATTCAATATATCTTACAAGAAAATGTAATTATTTACAATTTGAGAAACCTCTATCAAAGTGGCAATAAAGACTTGAAAATAGTTTGTATATATCAACCCTAATATCAATACTTCTGATGAAAATTATGCTTATTTTGTATATAACTATTTCTTAATGCACTACTACTAAGATTAAAATCTCATACTCTTCTTTGAAGTGAATACAACTGTGGACAAAGCTTTTTAAATTTGAGCACAGCTAAGAATCACCACAGGAACATGATAAAACACAGATTACTAGGTCATTTCAGGAATTTCAGCAAATTGGGATAGTGTCCAGGAGTCTTTGCTTCTAACAAGCTACCTGTTGTTGATGGTGAGACTTGTGGTCTAGAGACTCCACTTTAAAAACAGTTGTTTCAGAGCCTTTGTCCTTTATTGTTTAGATTTAACTAGAATCAACTAGAGGAATTTAAAAAATTTGTATTGCTAGCATGGCCCCTGGCAATTTTCCTTGAGAAAATCTAGGGTGACTCACATAATAAGCAATCAGCATTTTCATAAATGAAGGTCAAGCTTGGGAACCACAGAGGGTTGATGCCACTTTGCAATAATCTGGTGAATGAACGGAGGCCTCAGGAAAATGCAAAGACAGCAGCAGGCAGGCTTCAAACAGCTTCAGCTGTGGGAAGAAAAGGGCAAGTGAGCCTGGGAACCCAGCAGAGACTGAATCATAATAAGCCTTTAGGCTGTCAGACTCCAATCTTGAAATCTTCATTTCTGTCTTCAGGAAGTCTGTTTTTTGTTTCAGAAGCATCTGAATCACATGATTGCTCAAAAGTAGGCAATACTTAGCCCCTAAAGTAGCCCCATGTTTAGATACAGCCAGCATTCTTAAAAACCACTCTAATCCCTAGCCCTACTAGTATGTAGAGAAGATGGTGTAGAGTCTTGCTGTGTTATTGTCTGTGTGCCTTATTCCAGCCATTCCCTTTCAGCTTTCTCTCTGCTGCTCAGTTTCAGTCACACATCTGAACAAGTAAGAGGAGTTGCAGAAACACATAAATCTCATAAGTAGCACAATTAGGACATTTCCTTGTCCTTAATCTAATTAATCTGTGATTTTATCATAACTCATAGTTAATAGATATTAGCTATGGTATGTTGACTATTTCAAATTTTTATTCATCTGATCAAATTATAATTTTAGTTCCATGTATTTCTACAATTTTACCATAGTGTTCAAATAAACTGGTGACTATGGACACTGACAGTTTTAAGAATATAATACAGGGCCCAGGAGATAGCATGGAGGTAGGGCGTTTGCCTTTCATGCAAAAGATCATCGGTTCGAATCCTGGTGCCCCATATGGTCCCCCGTGCCTGTCAGGAGCAATTTCTGAGCATGGAGCCAGGAGTAACCTCTGAGCACTGCCGGGTGTGACCCAAAAAAAAAAAAAAAGAATATAATACAGAATTCTTCCTCCCCAAAATTTGTATGGATAATATATGAGGAAATGACTGTGGGTGTTTTTCAATTAAACTATTCAGAGATGATGGTGAGATTTTGTTTACAGATCATATATTCCAAACCTTATTCTAAAATATGAACCTTTTGGGGACTAAAGAGAATTGTAATTTGAATTATACTTTTAGAGGTTAATCTAATAAAATATATAAACATTGCTGGTTAATGATAAAGACCTTAAACTCAGTAGTGTTGTAATGTAATATTACTTAAAATTAAAAAAGAATCTTATAATATTACTATAAATTAACTTCACATATTTTTAACTTTTAGTTTAAATTTACCTGAATTGTTATTATACTTAAATTGTTTCTTTACTTGAAAATGCATCACATAGTTGACATATATGATCATAATACATTTATTTCCAGATAAGTGGAATCTAAGATTTTGAGAAAAATAAAAGAAAGAAAAAAGAAAATGGAAGAGAAGAATAACAGTTAGAAAAAAAGAGAAAAAAAGTGCAGTAAACATCTCATTTGTGAAATTTATTGTATCATAAAATCATGAATACAATAACAGAAAGTTTAGTAAGGTCTTATATGACAGTATTAAATAAATGAAGTTGTCCAGAAATTTAAAGCTATGATACTACAGATTTTAGGGGCATATACTAACTGCATTTGTGGGCGTGGTTGCAGCTGACAGGCTTTTCCTAGAAAAGGAGGATATGAGGGTGGGTGCCCACTCTTGCTCAAAAAAAAAAAAAAAAAAAAAAAGGTCCTGGTGATACTAGTCCAACAACCACTGTTCTTGAAGTGTGGCTAGATCAGAACCCCCAATGGGAATCGTTGAGGGTCACTGATGAGGCAGGACTTTTGGGAGCAGGAGGAAGAGGAGGAGGAGGAGGAGGAAAAAGAGGAAGAGGAGGAGGAGGAAGAAGAGGATTAAGTTTGGAAATGTTTGATTTTGAAAAAGTTTGACCTTGAGTCCAGACATTAAGTTTCGGTTTAATTCTGATTTCTTGTGTTTTATCTGAGAGCTTGGGATAATAGTATTTAGGAATAGTAGATTAGAATAATATAATAACCCAGCAACTAGTTTTTCCTCTTACAGAGTTTGTGTTTTCCCTTTTTCATACAGCTTAGAAAAACCAATCCTTGCCTTTAAAGTTGTTTTTTCCCAGCAACATTTTTCAGAACCCCTGACAGGTAGGCAGCGCCTCACTGCCCAAGGGTCCCAGCCTAATGTCTCAAGAAGATAAGAATGACTCCTGCGACTTGATGAATACTGAGGAAATAACAGGATCTTTAAGAAAGAGACCAAAAGGACATTGGGACACTTTAAATGATAACTTAACAACTAAAAGTAAAAAGTTAGGTCAAAGTCGTTATGAGTCAAGATCATGTTAAATTTGCTTTTGTCACTTGCTGGCTAAAAAGTTTTAACAGCCCACAGTGACACCTCCAGCCTTGTATATGATAAAATCTAGTACATGATAACAGTTTCAAAAGGAAATCAAAGCACTATGAAATACAGCTTAACAAATATTGGGTGATATAGAAAACATAAAATTAGTTAAGATTAATTCAGATCTTGCTTCCGTCACTTGCTTGCTAGAAGATTTTTCTTTAATAAACTAACTTCATGACCTCTCCCATGGTCAAGGCCACAACCCAGTGTGACAAATCCACCCTGGCACAGGGGACCTCTGCCCTGCCAGCAAGGGACATTCCCTGAGCCAAATCAGTACTCACCTAGGGACCACCTGGGAGGACTATCTTTATCAGGAAAAGCATCAGGCTCAGCATGGAACACCTGTGAGGTCATGAAGGGGCAGGATTTGCAACATTTTCTGAGACTGTCATTTGTAGCATTCAAACTCATACAATTTGTATAGCCTATGAATTGCTTTGACCTGTTTGCTAATTACCATGTGAAACTCCTTAAAAACCTGTGTGAGAAGTAGCTCAGGTCTCACTACAGACAGAATTTCCTGCTGCATCAGTTGTCTGTGAGTGGACCCGGAGATCAGTGATTGAATAAATCACATGTGATTGCATCCTCCAAGGTTTGTGTATCCTCAATTGAGTGTTGGGCTTTCCTCGGAACCTTGGCATCCCTGATCCCTGACTGGGACCTCTCCCCGGGATCGGGCATCTCCAGATATGGACACTGACATGGGTCCTGACCAGCCTTGGTAGAGATGTGGAGAGGAGGAGGAGGAGGAGGAAAAAGACTAGGAACAGGAGGAGAAGGGGGCGCGTCAGGGTCAGGAGGAGCAGGAGGGTCAGGGACAGGAAGAAGAGGAGGG
>PVKC010040575.1:0-12313 GCA_004027635.1 Crocidura indochinensis | reverse complement strand
TCTTTCTTTCTTTCTTTCTTTCTTTCTTTCTTTCTTTCTTTCTTTCTTTCTTTCTTTCTTTCTTTCTTTCTTTCTTTCTTTCTTTCTTTCTACATCCTGTGATGCTCAGGGATTACTCCTGGGTATGCTCAGAAATCGGTCCTTGCTTGGGGTTACTCTTGGCTCTGAGCTCAGAAATCACTCCTGGCATGCTCAGGGGACCCTAGGGATGTCAGAATTCGGACCATCGTCCGTCCTGGATTGGCTTTGTGCAAGGCAAACGCTCTACCACTGTGCTTTCTCTCCGGCCCCTCAACCAGGGACTTTATATGACCTCCCAGGATATTCCAAGAGGCACATGGTGATATTGTGCAAATTCAAGGCCACAGGAAGGGAACAAAGTTTGAGGGAGGTAATGCTTGGAGAAAAGTTGAGAGATGCAGCTGCTTTAGAGGAAGAAATAATCTGTGAGCCATTGAGTTTGTATCTTTCGTGAGGAACTTGGTCCTTTTTGGAATGACTTGACTTCATTGTGTTCAGCTCTTGACTATTTGGACCTGCACATTTGTGCTATCTGTTGAAGGTCTACTAGATCAACTTTCAGAACATTTTGTTTAGGAGATAGCGTTGCTTTTTAAATTATTTAGTTTCTGAGAAGTGCCTTTTACTAGCATAGGGTAGAACATTTGTATTTGTCCAAAGAAGTTCTTGGCTTTGTATGGAACATGTCTGTGATTCCCTGGTGACGACATCAAAGAATTCAAAACAGCTGTATCAACAGAGATGTGTTTCTATGTTGTTAGGATTTTAGAAGTATTTTTAGGATTGGGCAGTTTGCCCAAAAATAACTTTGTTGTATGGAATAATAAAGAATTTAACAAAGCTATTTCAAAAAGAAATCAAGACTGTTGCTCAGAAAAAAAGAACTGCTATATCAATTATATGATAAAATAATTCCAACTCAATTGGCATTTTTAATGTACATGCTTAATTATTTAAACTTCCTGATTCTAGTTCAAATGATTCATTTTTAATACTCATTTCATAGTTACAATTTTTCAAATTCAAATTGGCTATTTTTTACCTTTTGGCCAGAGTAGTATACAGAAGCCCTAGTGTTTATTAATCTATCTCAATCACTTCTCAGTAGTAGACTTGAAACCTTCCTATTCCTTTCCAGTGCAACATTTTGGTTGACTATAGCAAAAAAAAAAAAAATTGTTTTGTTTTTGTTTTTGTTTTGGGCCACACCTAGCTGTGCTCAGGGTCTACCCTTGGCTATGTGCTCAGTGACCACTCCTGGCCACCTCAGGAAACCATAACACTTGCCAGGATTGAATCTGGGTAAGATGTGTGTGCAAGGAAAATGCTGTACCTGTTGCACTATAACTCTGGCTCCCAAGCAGAAAAATCTTATAAAACAATATTTCTTATATGGTAGTTATATGACATATTATATGACATATAGTTATATGACATATTATATACGATGTGTAATGTTCCATCTTACCTGTATCTCATAAATCAGTGACCTCTGCGTTGCAGAAGAGTATTTAGTTTTGTATCTGTCTCAAAGTCTTTGTCCACATATCAAACGAATCTCACACCGGTGCTGAGATCTTTCTTTGATCATAGGGGTTTATAGTAATTTTATTAAGAAATCTTTAAAATGCGATAACTGCTGTTATGTTTATCATCCAGTCCTAAATGATTACATTTTCACTGAGTTCTTTTCTTTTAGGAGAGCAATAACAGCAATTATACACTTAAGCTAAACATTTAGAATCCTATAAGTAGGGAAGGGAATTTACCTGGGTTTATTGAGCATTAGAATGGGTCTAACTTATTTTCATTAAAACCACAAAAATGTGGCAAAAACTGGGCTTTGTAAACCTAATGGAATATTTTGCCTTTTAGGCTGCTTAAAGAATTTAGGTATTGGCTGAGTTATGGGTTTTTATTTGTATTGATTTCTTATTGTATACTCAAATATTACTGACAATGGCATAAAACCTCAACTGTGAGAGTTCTTAGAGAATTTCGTATTTTTTTAGCAAGGACATTTTTTTGGGTAGTGGTGGTGGTTATACTCAGCAATGCTCAGGGCTTACTTCTGGCTCTGTACTTAGGAATCAGTCCTGAGAAGCCTTGAGAGACTGTACCAAGGATTGAATCTGGGTTGGCTGTGTGCATGACAAATGTCCTACCTGTTATATTATCCCTCTGATCCCAGGAATTTAATATTTTAAGTGACTATTTGTTGGTTAAAAAGCAGTTAATATCGCTTTCCTGCTTCTTCTCTACGAGCCGGCTCCGAACAAGAAACCTCCAGGTCCCTACACTGGGTAAGATGGCTCCATCTGGCCCACGTGGGGCCAATTGAGCCTGGCGATTGGGCATTCAGAGACTTTAAAAAGAACACCAGTCAGTCGCTCAGCCTTTCCTGCTTCTCTACCGAGCCAGCTCCGAACAGCAAGGAACCTCTCCAGGTCCCTCACCCAAAAAGCGTGGCCGCTCCACTTCGCTCTGTGGCCGCGCTTAACTTGTAACCACTATCAGCAAGGGGACTTCTGAGAATTCTGTTTATGGGTGATTGTCCTTTCACTGTAACTTTACCTTGTCCTCTTTCTTTGCATCTTTGTTCTCATAATTAAAAATTAAAAAAATAAAAAAAGCAGTTAATATCTTAGTGAAAATTTATATTTATTACTTACAGTGGCACTTGGGATCAAACCCAGGACCCCAACACATGTGAAAGTTTCCATTTTTAATTACTGTTGTAACAATGTGCTATAAAATATAAATAAAATTGATGTCATACTTAATTTTCATGTTAGCCATAGTAGACTCTAACTATGTAATGATTATGTTTCATGTCACATTATTTTGATTTCATATATAATAGTGATACTGTTAGAGCTTTTTTTTTTTTTTTTTGGTTCCTTTAATGTTTCATCTCAATTTTTCTGATCTGTAAATTGGGGCAGTAATTTCACCTATCACAAGAATTTAAAAGTTAAACATGCAAAATGTTTATAACTGGAGATCGAATAAATAGTACAGTGGATAAGGCAAATGGGACTGATCTGAATTTGACCACTGACACCCCAATTGGTCCCTGCCTTTTTAGGAATGAGCTCTGAGCCTAGAACTAAAAGTAAGCCCTATAAACCCTATAAACCCTGAGCACAGCCTGGTGTGGCCCAAACAAACAAAAAATGTTTGGAATGTGTCTTTAAAATAGGACAAAGTAAATGCTATATAAAGTGTTAGTGATTATTACTACCCTAAATACTGCTGTTGTCACTGCTTGTCATTGCTGTCAGCCTTCTTGCCTTTTAGAGCTAAAAACAAAATAAGACTACATTGAATGAAACCTGAGATTCCCTTTTAAGAAAACAAGTACCTTGACATTACATTTTGGTTACCAATAACCTTTTATTCTTAGATACAGTATCATATAGACTATACTTAAAGACGAATAGAATATAAAAGAGCAAGAAGTAAAATCTAGTGAGTAGGAATTTTGCTTTTGTTTTGCTTAGGGAAAAAGATCTTGAAGAAGCTCTGAAGGCTGGAGGCTGTGATCTTGAGACTTTGAGAAATATAATTCAGGGTAGAACCCTGCCTGCTGACCTGAGGACCAAAGTCTGGAAGGTAATTAGCAACTAAAAATGAAATTATTCAATAGTAACATTGAAGAATGTTTATTTTTAGCTATTATAGTTGCAAACTATTTTGTTACTTTACCTTATGTGTCTGATGCTTATTTTAAACATTTATCAAGCAGCAACAACGTATATTGCAGTCTTATATTTAGGTTTTGAAAGGTAATGTTTTCATGGCAGCCACTAGAAGTGATGTTTATTAACATTGTTTACTGAAAATGGAGGCTAAACCATTGAACAAATAGACTATAGTTGTAATTATAGAATTATCTTAGTGATTTTTAAAGTTTATTTTTTAATTTTTTTTGGTTTTGGGGTCATACTGGCAACACTCTGGGGTTACTCCTGGCTCTGTGCTCAGAAATTGCCCCAGGAAAGCTCGGGGGACCATATGGCACCTGGGGGATCAAACCCATGTCTGTCCTGGTTCAGCCGCGTGCAAGGCAAACACCCTACCACTGTGCTGTCTCTTCAGCCCCATGTTTTAGTGATTTTTTAAATAGGGGATGGAGGTGCATTAAGTATTGTAATGACATTTTTCCTTGGTTTTATTTTCCTCTTCAACTTTTCTTCAGTGCACATATATTATTTTTTGAAAACATATATCAACGCAAAGGATAATAAAGACCACCTATTATCTGTCATGTATATATCTTAGAATATTGCTTTATACTTTTGTTCTTGTTTGATTTTGTGGCCATACTCAGTAGCGCTCAGACCTTTACTCCTGGCTCTGCTCAGAGATCTCTTTGGATGGTGCTTCGAGGACCCCATGTGGTGCCTGGGATCTCGTTTCAAGGCAGGTCCACTAATCTCTTTCCTTACTATCTGGGTCCTCCACTGTATTATGTGAAAGTAAATCCTTGATAGTTTACTAAAATAATTCAATAGGAATGTCTTTTTTTTTCTTCTTCTTCTTCTTCTTCTTTTTGGGCCTCACCCTGTGACACTCAGGGATATTCCTGGCTTTGCGCTCAGAAATAACTTCTGGCTCCAGGAACCATATGGGATGCCAGGGGTTGAACCCAGGTCTATCCTGGATCGGCCGCATGGAAGGCAAACGCCCTACTGCTGTGCTCCAGCCCCGGACCTCATGCTTTCATTGTTGTTGGCTCTGTGGTTCAGATTCAGAATATCTCAGTTCTGTTCTATTAGTGTGTGGGAGCTCACCAACTCTTATCTGTTACCTCCCATCTGTCTCTTACTTCTTCCCCTCATTTTCTTTTCTGTCCTGTAATCTTCCCTGTTCTATAATCTAAGGACCAGGAGAATGATAGATACCACCCTTCCTTTTTTTGTTTGCTTTTGAACCACACGAGCAGCGCTCAGGGGTTATTCCTGGCTCTGCATTCAGAATCGCTCCTGGCAGACTCAGGGAACCATATGGGATGCCGGGAATTGAACCCAGGTTCGTTCTGGGTCAGCTGCATGCAAGGCAAATGCCCTACCACTGTGCTATTGCTTGGGCCCCAGGAATGTCTTAAGGATCTGTGGTCTATGTGTGGTTCAGGTGGTAGGCACAAGCCTAGCCTGTGAGACCCTGAGTAGGATTTCCAGGACTACATGCATTCCCCTTCCTCCCTCTCTCCCTGTACCACCTAGTATGGCCCTGGTGGTCCCTCAGCACTGCCAAGCCCAAGCATCACTGGCCTGAGCACACAACATACATAGCATAGGGATGTGGAACCCTAGAACAATGCTGAGTGTTGTTCCTATCATTGGTAACACTTTTTGTTTTGTTTTGGGCTCACACCCAGCAATTCTTAGGGTTCACTTCTGGCAGGCTTGAGGTACCATCTGAGATGCTGGTCTTCAAATCCAAGTCATCTACTTGCAAGACAAGTACCTTACTCACTCTATAGCTTCACAACAACAAATTTATTACTTAAGAAGTAAAGGCTTTTTGGGGGGCCGGCAAGGTGGCGCTAGAGGTAAGGTATCTGCCTTGCAAGCACTAGCCAAGGAAGGACCACGGTTCGATCCCCCAGCGTCCCATATGGTCCCCCCAAGCCAGGGGCAATTTTTGAGCGCTTAGCCAGGGGTAACCCCTGAACATCAAACAGGTGTAACCTGAAAAACCAAAAAAAAAAAAAAAGGAAGAAGAAGAAGTAAAGGCTTTTAAAATGTACATAATAAAAAAGAATAGTAATTCCTTCATTTGCCCTAACATTGCTGTTCTGGGCAAGGGGACTCTGATGTCTCATTTATAAGGGCAATAATCCTAATCATATCCCCAAAGGTCACCTTTAATACCATCACATGGACTTCAGATTTTAGCATGTCATTTAGAAGAGGTACATAGATATTTAATCTGTAATACTAGTGATGCTTATTTGAAAGAAATTTTCACATGCAATTATATAAAATTTTTAATCTGTAATTCATTCTATTGGATCGACATGAAGCTGTAACATTTAAGAGGTCTAAAAATAATTGCTTCTTTGTGAAATGGCTAAGGATACAGTGTTTATGGAACACAGAAAATATTGTTTTATAATCTTCTCTGTTTTCAGACCTTTATATCAGTACAGCATATTGTTGAAGAATGAGAAACAATGTGAAAATAGTTGTATTTTTTAATCTTTCTTCTAGATTGCTCTAAACGTTGCAGGAAAAGGTGATAGTTTGGCATCATGGGATGGTATTTTAGACTTGCCAGAACAGAGTGCTATTCACAAAGATTGTTTGGAGTTGATTGGTAAGTTTAATAATTTTCAGTGACAAGTTTTGGAAATAATTTTTGGATGGAGAAATATAGAACACTGATCTTTAGTTATAGAATTTTTCTTTAAATTTATGGGATTTTTTTTCTTTAAAGATTTAAATGAAAAAATCTTTAAATGTTTCAAGAAAGTAAACCTTTGTTTTAGAGTTTGTTTTGCCTTACAAATGAAAATGAAAATGTACTTTCACTTGGGGAGGTGGGGTTGGCCCTAATTTTTGCTGGCTCTGCTCAGGAGTTACCACTGGCAGTCACTACTGGGAACTGGGCATTTGTGGTGCTAAGGAATGACTGCATGTAAGGCAGGTACCTGACTTTCTGTACTATCTCTCTGGCCTTGCATTTGCAATTTCTTCACAGTTTTTAAAGAGTTCTATGATAGTATACAGTCCTCATAGTAAAGGGAGTCTTGATTAAGAGTATACCTATAAATTATATATAGTGATCTGCTAAGGAAAAACTGTACGGAGGTTCAGAGGTGTGGTTCAATGGTAAAACACTTGCCTTGCCTTGCATGGGTTTGATGTTTGGTTTCTAACACTGTCCCCTCCAGGACTCCCCCAATTCTTCCCTCAAAAAAAGAGAGGGAAAAACTATACTAAATGGTTTCCAGTCATCCCATGAGGACTTTGTCAGTGTTAATTTCATTTTTATTTTTTAGTTCATCTATACTCAGTTGCAATCTTTTTGTTTCTCTTTCCCTGATATTTCAGTTAAAGTTAAATAGGATTTTGTTTACTAAACACAACAGAATAATATTGGTGGTCTGGGCAAAGAAAAGGGAATTTGGTGATGTAAAATGAATTTCTTTCCCTTTTCTTGACAAAGCTTTACTGTAGCTCCCTATCATGGGGTAGATATATATATATATTTATTGTTTAGAAAACACTTTTTGTATACCAGTAATATGGGTTATACTGCCTTTCATACCTCTGTACTTCAGATCATTTATTCTTTTATTTAACATGCACATTAGTTAAGTCATCTAATACTAGAATAGCCAGTATGTACTGTATAAGTATAAGGAAAACTGTACTTTATTTTTTTCCATCTTATGATGTAGTTTTGTGTTTTTGTAAGCAAATGTTATGTCCAGTAGTGAGCACTGACAGGTCCTTGGTAACGTTATTCTGATACTTATTTTCTAGACCAACTTTCAGTGCCAGAAGAGAAGGCAGCAGAATTACTTTTGGACATTGAATCTGTTATTACCTTTTATTGTAAATCACGTAATATTAAGTATAGCACATCCCTTAGCTGGATACATCTTCTCAAACCACTGGTGCATCTTCAACTGCCTCGCAGTGATTTATACAACTGCTTTTATGCTATCATGAATAAATACATTCCCAGGTAAACTGTCATTTTAATTGTCATAGTTTTTAAGTGAATCAAAGTCTAATTTATTTTTTTGAAGTCTATTTTTATTAAAAGAGTTAGTCTTCTTTGATGGTAAAGTTTCAGAAAGTTTTCCAAGTTATTTGAACTATGGCTATTATTTATGACTCTGCCACAGATAATATTTATGGCACAGTTATTTGAGCCATAGTTATTATTTATGGTTGCCCTGGGCAACCATTAATTCACTTTTTGTCTCTGGATTTACTTATTTTGAACAGTTTATATATTTGGAATCATAATGTATGATCTTTTGTGATATTCTTTTATTCAGTGTAAAGTTTTAAAGAGTCATCATAATAGTTCATATTTGTTGTGATTTCATTTTTCCTGAGTTAGATTTCATTGTATGTGTGTTTTATTTATCTGTCCAATAGTTGATGAGTATTGGATCATTCATTTCTGTCTGTTACTGAACAGTTGTGTGCACATTTTTATGCGGACATGTAATTTCATTTCTCTTGACTGTGTACCTAGGCATATAAATTGCTGGATACATACATGGCAAGTCTATGTTTAACCTTTTGAGAAATTGACAGAATTTCCACAACTGCCAATAGTTATGAATATCCCAATTTCTCTACACTCATCAACTCTATTTGTTATTGTTATTATTTTTATTTTAGCCATACTGATGAATAAGAATGTGCTTAGTGGCAATTTGTATATATGTGGACAAATGTATGTTTAATTAAAGAACTTTTAAAACATGGGTTCTTGAAGATTTCGAATAGGCTGAGTAACACAGAGCCTAACCAAACTTTCAAAAACTCTCCAGATGACTGTAATATACACTAAAATGGAAAACTTCTGGGTTACTTGGAGGCCACAGTCCTTCGTGTAAGGAAAACTAGCCCCCTAAAACTGCTGAAGGACAGGGCTATACTTAAAGTAGAGCTGAGTCAGAAATTTATATTTTGGAGTTTTTGTGCAATAACTTGAAGTCTTCTCTCAACTGCTGTTTTAGCTGATGTCTTATCACCTCTCCCTATAATAGAGCTGTTAATAGCAAGGCATATGATGTTAATTTGTAATAATGTGGCAGTGGCATAGTAGTGGAATTGTGGAACACACGAGTTTCCACATGTAACACAGTACTCTAGCCAGGATCGTGGTAACGCTCCTTGGTAGAGCACAGCCCACAAAGTGGGAGAACTCCACTAGAGCCTATATTTTTAATTATAGATTAATGTATAACATGTCAGACTGTATCACACAGACGTCCTAGCTAGAAAACGAATGGTTGCTGTTGTGTTGGCCAACTCCCTGAGATACTCATTTTTCTTGAATATGTGACCACAAACTTGGCAGTTCTTATAAATTATGTTCTATTCTCTGTTTACTACTCTTTTTGTGTCTTGTCTTAGCAGTCCTTCATCTGCATTTATTAAGTGAGTCAAGTATTTAGATTAAAAGGAGAGATAATAAAAAAAAAGGAGAGATAATTATACCAGTATGCATTTAGTTCTGTTTCGGGGCATCTGATTGATCAGGCTTAGGCTTTTTCTAATTAACTTTTTCTAAATCCCTCTGTTATCCTCAGTATTAAAAAAAAAAATAGATCAGGGGCCAGAGAGATAGAAGGGAGGTAAGGTGTTTGCCTTGCATGCATAAGGACAGTGTTTCGAATCCCAGCAACTCATATGGTCCCCAGAACCTGCCAGGAGTGATTTCTGAGCATAGAGCCAAGAGTAACCCCTGAGCGCTGCCAGGTGTGACCCAAAAACCAAAAAAAAAAAAAAAAAAAAAAGATCAAGGGCCATACTTTTTTGCTACTAACCTCACATCTTGAATTTGTAGAAATTTTTTTTTTGGTTTTTGGTTTTTGGGTCACACCCGGTAATGCTCAGGGGTTACTCCTGGCTATGCGCTCAGAAGTCGCTCCTGGCTTGGGGGACCATATGGGATACCGGGGAATCGAACCGCAGTCCGTCCTAGGCTAGCGCAGGCATGGCAGTCACCTTACCTCTAGTGCCACCGCCCGGCCCCAAAAATTCTTTTTATTTTTTTAAACTTTATTGATTGACTGATTGGTTTTGGGCCACACCTAGTGATGCTAAGGGATTACTCCTGGCTCTGCACTCAGAAATTGTCCTTGACAGACTGGGGCAGTGGTCGGCAACCTTTTCTTTCAACTGAGCCAAATCTTGCCAAAACCACAATTGAAATTTATTTTGAGAGCCACACTGGGCGCACACTGACAGAGGCTAGGAGCAGAGTCCTGACTCCTGGAGCTGCTGTCCGGCACACAAAAGAGCCAAATTAAAAGTGTAAAGAGCCACATGTGACTCGAGAGCCGCAGGTTGCCTACCACTGGGGGATCATTTCGGATGCCAGGAATCTAACTGGGTCCCTCCCAGGTAGGCCACATGCAAGGCCTATGCCCTACTGCTGTGCTATCTCTCAGGCCCCAGAAATTATTTTTCATAATTCTCGCTTGAAAAGTACTTTACAATGTTATTGATGTTTTTGTTTTATTTGTTTGTTTTTTTGTTTTTGGGCCAGCACTCGGGTTACTCCTGGCTCTAGGTTCAGAAATTGCCCTGGCAGACACAGGGGACCATACGGGATGCCGGGATTCAAACCACCGTCCTTCTGTATGAAAGGCAAATACCTTACCTCCATGCTATCTCTCCGGCCCCGATGTTTTTGTTTTAAATCTGTGACATTCATTTCATTAACATATTGGAAGCCTTTATTCAAAAAATCTATTTCCAGTTTGTTTATACTCGCAGTGGTCCTCAAACTACGGTCTGCAGGCCACATACTGTACTTGTTCCCATTTTGTTTCTTCACTTCAAAATAAGATATATTCATAGGAATTTGTTTGTAGTTTTTGTTTTTACTATAGTCCGGCCTCCAATGATCTGAGGGACAGTGAACTGACCCCCTGTTTAAAAAGTTTGGGGACCCCTGGTTTATAGCATACTCTTTTTGCTAGATATTCCTGACAGAATATAACCTGAAATATCAAATCATTTATCTGAAAGGATGGAATGACAAAATGGCTTAATGTCATTTTTGTGTATATCTTTATTTTTTTTTTTTTATGTTTAAAGCAAAAGTTGATATAAGAGGATAAAGGAAGCAAACCCCCTAGTGGAGTTAAGTTTCAAGTGTTTATTTTAGGAAAAGATTAAGTAGCAAAGATAGTCCTACAGCTGTGGAAATCCTTTTGCATATAAGTTTATTTCCATCCTGTTGAGCTTCATGACCTTTAGTATGGTGCCTGGTCATAACCAGGCCTCAATGTTCTTGTCTATTAAATGAGAGATGAGGATGATATCTATTTCATAGGACTTCTTATAAAGATAAGCAGAACTTTATGAAGTGCATATTGCAGCGTTTGGTACATGGTATTCTTCAGGAAATACTAATTTTTATTATGGTTTTGTTATTTTTATTTTAATTATTTTATTATAGATAGCATGGCTACATTTACAGTATAGACATATGGTTACTGCACCACATCACTGCCAAAGTGACCAAAACCCTCCCAACAATTCCCTATTTCACATCTAGAGATGATTACTGTTTTACAGATTATTTAGAACACAAGAAAAGTAGGTAAGAAGACAATGAATTCCTTAGGCTAGTGTTTGGAGTCTTTAGGAGTTCACTCTGAATGCCTGGTACTGAGCCTTATTAACAACTTCTAAGACTGGAAACTTCTCCCTCTATCTCTTAAGTTGAAGTTCCTGTTTGGCATGATTTTGGTAGGTTATTTTTTGTACTGGATAACTCTTTTTTTTTTTTTTTTTTCGGTTTTTGGTTTTTGGGTCACACCCGGCAGTGCTCAAGGGTTACTCGTGGCTCCATGCTCAGAAATTGCTCCTGGCAGGCACGGGGGACCATATGGGGCACCAGGATTCGAACCGATGACCTTTTGCATGAAAGGCAAACGCCTTACCTCCATGCTATCTCCCGGGCCCCTGGATAACTCTTAAAACTTTTTTTATATAAAATAATTGTGATTGCATTCTTAAATTCCCCCCCTCCCCCAAATTACCTACCAGTTTATACCAATAATGAACAATCTGCTTTTGGATGGTGGAGAAAACTTGTATTCTGAAGTGCTCATCTCTGGCCTTTTCAGGCTTTTACTTCTACTGAAAGGCACTTCCAGTAAACTGTGGAGCTAACCTGAAGTGTTCCTAGAAATGTTTCATTAATTTGGCAGGAAGTAAGGTATGGAACTCCTTCAGGACTTGGTAGATATTTTTTCGGGATCCAAAATTTATCAAAATAGCTCATGTCAGAGGTTCTCTCATTTTTTTTTTTTTGTGGTTTTTGGGTCACACCCAGCAGTGCTCAGGGGTTACTCCTGACTCCATGCTCAGAAATTGCTCCTGGCAGGCACGGGGGACCATATGGGGCACCGGGATTCGAACCGATGACCTTTTGCATGAAAGGCAAACGCCTTACCTCCATGCTATCTCCCGGGCCCCATGTCAGAGGTTCTTAAACTTTTCTTTTTACTTAAAACACCTAGAGGGGCCCGGGAGATAGCATGGAGGTAAGGTGTTTGCCTTTCATGCAAAAGGTC
>PVKC010040574.1:0-12326 GCA_004027635.1 Crocidura indochinensis | reverse complement strand
TGGATACATTTTTTAAATATCTTTATTTAAGCATCAGGATTACAAACATGTTTGTAGTTGGGTTTCAGTTAAAAAGAATGAACACCCCATTTACCAGTGCAGCCTTCCTACCACCAATGCCCCCCAGCTCCTTCCTCCCCTACACTCTGCATGTATTTTAGACAGGTATTCTATTTTTCTCATTCATACCATTGTCATGATAGCTGTCAGTGTAGTTATTTCTCTAACTACACTCACATTCTTTGTAGTAAGCTTTATATCTTGAGCTGGTCCTTCCAGCCCTCATCTCCATTGTCTCTGGGTATTATTACAATACTCTCTTTTATTTTTATTAAATCCCAGAGATGAGTGTAACTATTCTGTGCCTATCTCTCTCCCTCAGACTTATTTCACTCAGCATAATAGTTTCCATGTTCATTCATGTATAGGAAAATTTCACGACTTAATTTTTCCTGACTAATCGCAAGTCATCTGGATACACTATTAAAAGTGGTTTTTGGGGCCCGGGAGATAGCATGGAGATAAGGCATTTGCCTTTCATGCAAAAGGTCATCGGTTCGAATCCCAGTGCCCCATATGGTCCCCCATGCCTGTCAGGAGCAATTTCTGAGCATGGAGCCAGGAGTAACCCCTGAGCACTGCCGGGTGTGACCCAAAAACCACAAAAAAAAAAAGTGGTTTTTGAGTTTTGTAGTTTTCAATTATCTAATTGTGGGTTGGGAAATATGTTAGTGAATTTGGCTTTCTTGGAAGTTTTTTAGATGTTGCCCATTCTTTCAGTCCATGGGTATATAACTCAAAAACCATGCCTTGATTATCCTCTTTGATGACTTGAGTTTTCCTGTTTCATAGTTGGTTATAGGTCTCTATAGACATCTTAGTCACATTTTCTTGTTTCTTCCACTCCACAGTGCTTCTCAACAAGGATAAATTTTCTGTCAAGAAGACATTTAGCCATTTAGAGGAATAGTTTTGATTACCACAAATAATGATTTTGTCTAGAGAAAGTAGAAGAAGCAGCTGATGCTGGAATCTAACAACTCAGGGTAGCTGCATTACACAGGACAGCTCCCCACAACAAAGATAATATGATAATCCCCAAAATGTTGCAAAATGTGGGAAGAGCCAAATTGGAAATTACTGCTCTGAATGTGGATGTTTTCTAAGAATGTGGTATTTTTTATTTTTCCTCAGGCAATACTTCTCTCTTATCAATCTCACATATTCTCAGAACTTAACCTCAAACCTCTTTGGAAATGACTCCAAGTTATAGCATTAAATCTAGCATGGCTCTTGAGTCCTAGCCTAGATTTCCAAGTGCCTGGTGAATGAGGTACTGAATTTTTAGATTTAATTTCTTCAGACTTAATTGATATTTTGTTAAATCAGTTCTTTAGTCTTAGTTAATTATTCCTGACAATTCACCATGGGGAAAATATTTGAATCATCTTTTCCAAATCCTTTTCCTATTTATAACTAGCTTAGTTTAATTTGTTTGTTGTATTTATACTACTTTGGATACTCACAAATTGTACAAATATTAAAAGAGAATTCTTTAAAATATATTATCTTAAAATTGAATGTATCACTTAAAAATACCACTTGGTATCAGTGTGAGGAATTCATCGAAAAAATCAAAAGAGAATCTTATTATCCCATAAATTATCTATCATTTTGTTGCCTGGAGGAAGAGATATGACTCATTATTCCCAGGAAAAGTGAATGTATCTGCCTATCTAGAACTCAGCCTAATGTTGCTTGGAGAGCATGCTGATGTGATAGGCCATTCTTCAGACAAATAAATAATTTGAGGATATTATTTTCTTCTCATGAACATGACTAGTCCTTCTTTTTTAAAATCCCAGACTACATTTTATGACTTCATATGATATCAGATATATTTTCCTTGATAGTAATACAGATAGTGATATTCAAAACAACCACCATTTTGCTACTTTCCAAACACTAGTAAGAGAACTCAGCATGGGTATTTTATAGGTGATAAATATACAGAGTAAATTATCTTACTGTACCTATAGACACCTGAATATGAAAGATTAAAAAGGGATAAGCATTATATAGGATAATCATGTAGATAACGTGCAATAGAATCGAGATTTGCAAACAGGATATTTGCCAAGTATCTAGTGCTTTTTAGATAGTTTTAGCGATTCTCATAACCTTGTTTCTGTGAATGAACATGCACCTATGTTTCAGGATCTAAGACTTGGTATAGCACAAGCCTTTCTATATTACCCTTGGGCCATCAGAGGATGGTGGCAGTAGTGAGTGTGAGAAAAGTGCAGTTCTCTAATATTAGCTAATAGAGAAAGGCAATTTTTCATGAGAATTAATTACACAGCCCTCTACAAATCTCTTCCATATACCCTTCCTTGTTCATTTCAAAGGATTAAAAATCGGCTGCATTTTGTCCTGCCAATTTATTCCATTGCACACATTACATAGTACAGCTCTTCTTTCATTACTGATTTCATATTCAATATTCCTGTCAGGGAGGGATGTTGGAGCTTTAGATACAGTTTCAGAGGTAATGGCTGCTTCATTTTCACAACTAGAGTATATCATCTCAGGAGTAGATATTGTTCTGTTCTCTAATACTGATGGAATTATCGCTATACATTCCTCACTTGATGGGTTTCTGATTTATATCTGGTGTTTAAGTAGTGAAATTAGGGTTTCCAGGTGATCATTACTTTACATTCAATAGGTATAGAAGTTTTGGGAAACTAACTTCCACTTCAATATTTCTTTGTCTTCAAGCTATTTTGTTAAGATAAAATATAAGATATAACAGTATATAAGCAGGATTATCACCAGGAAGATATGAATTTGGGGCAGCAATGAGTCTCCAACTTTATCTTCCATGAATTTTCAATTTTCCAAAGATTTTTGGGCCCCTCAATATTATTGCACCTCCTGATAATCTTTATTGGAGAATACAAGCAAATTGCTAAGGTAATAATTTATCTGCACAGAGAATTTGCAGTTTAGGCAGCCAAAATATTGCATCTATCTTATTCCTCTTTTCTAGAATTTTTCTTGGCATCAACATTATATTGAAAATATAATATTATGTAAGAAAATACAATCATAGGAACATGGTAAAAATTTAAAATTTTATATATATGTGCAGAGAGACTTAGATGAAAATATGGCAGCCTCAGCAGGATGTAGATTATCTTTTTTAAATAAAACCATTAAAATTGTAATGGTATTGGTCATCAGAGCATTTTTATATTTCACTATTAAGTGTCAAAAAATAACTGAATTTAAGAACATTTTTTGGTCCCAGATATGGTCAAAGATATGATAATTAGTTTTTTAAAGAATTTTATTACTGAAACAATGGTCTTTATTTTTTGTAGAATGCTTCTAAAAATCTTGTAAAGTAATAAATTTTAAGTTGCTATTTTTTTAAAGCTGCACTGTCAGAGGTGAAGGGTAGAGGTAACAAGTAAGTGGGGAAGGAAAGAGCAGGAAAAATACAATGGCAAAAATGTAGTGTTTCAGAATTTCAACAGCACACTAGTTTCTTATAGCATTTGTTAGAACACAGTTATTAACCTGTCAGTGTCAGGCAGATTGAAGGAGACACTTCCTCTAAAGGTGAGCTCTTTAGAAAAGGAAAACAGGGGAAAAATCATTGTAGGAATTGACAGTCAAGTGATCCCATCAGAGTCTTAGCTATACCTAGAAAGGGAATGATATTCACATTTGGGTGTGTGATAAGAGGAGATGATATTTTTATGGGGGTTTGGAGTAAGATGTTGGGATAGTGATAGCAGTGAAGAAAGAAAACGGGTTCTTTTGAATTTTCTTGAGGAAAAAGAAAAACATTCAGTGACTCAGGACACAGAATAAAATGAAAGATGTACTTTGGGGGCCATACACAGTGTGAGGGTTGGAATCATGGTTGGCCCCTTAAAAGGCAAGCAACATCTCCTTGAGCCCTAAATGCATAAATTCTTTTTTTTTTTTTTTTTTTTTTGGTTTTTGGGTCACACCCGGCAGTGCTCAGGGGTTATTCCTGGCTTCATGCTCAGAAATTGCTCCTGGCAGGCACAGGGGATCATATGGGGCACCGGGATTCGAACCGAAGACCTTTTGCATGAAAGGCAAACGCCTTACCTCCATGCTATCTCCCGGGCCCCGATTATGAATTTTTTTTAAAGTTAAAGATGGTAGTTTTTTATTTGGTTGTTTTTTGGTAGAAGAGGGGGCTCTCAAGAGGTACTCATAATGGACTATGGGACCCCTATTGGTCATCTAAACTGATGATTGATTTAATGGTGATTCAATCCTTCAAGACAGAGATGTGATGCTAGTTTGGGATCTGAGTTAGTATAAGACAAGGGTGGTAGGGCAGCATGTGGTGGTGGGGTTCTAACTTGTATCAGTCATAAGCAAGACATTTGCCTATGGTATTTCCTACTTACCATCCATGGTTGTTTTATTTCCCGTGAGATTAGGGTGAGTCAGAGTCATTGTTTGTCCTTAGCTTTTTAGTGTATTTCTTTGGAAGGCGATGTCCTCTTACTAGCTTTTTAGTTGTAAAGCCCAGACCCAGACTTGATCACTCTCTACCACTCTTAGTAAGTTGTATTTTGTTCTTTTCAAGACTCTGATATGTTTCCTGTATGTATTCACTATTCTCTTCACATTTTGTAGTACCATGATCATACCAATGCTTTATACATATGTACTTTAGTAAAAGTTAAAGCAAAACTCTTCCACAAGATTTTAGGTCTCTACCACTTCTTGAAATCATTAACAATGAATTGTACTCGATTTGCACCTGTGTCTTTTATGGTGCAACTAATTCTAATATGATTTATATTAACATAACAAACTCTTCATAAATTTAACTTCTCATTACTCAACAAAAATGAATAAAAGTGTTATTGATAGTAATATTAAGCAATCACTGTTTCTCCAACTGGCCAATGGGGTCAACTTTTAGTTTGTTCTCAGTGTTTTTACCACTTATTTAGATATTTGGGGGCATTTCTTGTGTTCTGGCAGTAATGAGAGCTCTAGAATCAGAGAAATAATTCCCTGCCTGAAGACAAATAAAAATGCAGTAATATCAAAAACTTTGAACAATTGGAGTATGAATGGTGACAATTCTTATTCTTGGCACTTTAAAAATAACAGTTGAGCAGCTGTGGGAAGGCTCCATGGTTTTGATGCATGCTTTGCCTGAATAGGGACATAAGCTTTAAGTCCTTAATACCACATGGTTCCTTGTACATTTCTGGGTATGGTCCTATGTTCTCCCAAACACTGCCAGGGTGTCCCAGTGGGTCTGCAACATTAAGTAGCATCACATTGCTGAAACTCAGCTTTAAGTCTTTTGATCTGGTTGGTCGAGTATACCTGAAAGTGGTTTCGGATCACCAGAGCTCTTCTTGGCAAAATCCCTCATATTCCTTCCGAAACCCCTAATAAAAGAAATAAAACAGCTGAAAATTATATTTATCTGTAAAATCATGAACTTTCCCACGATAAAGTCATTACTTTATACAATTTATTTAACTGTTTACTAGTTTCCATTTATATACTTATATGATGTAAAAATACTGTATATATTGAGGTTGGAGAGATAGCATGGAGAAAAGGCTTTTGTCTTGCATGCAGAAGAACAGTTGTTCAAATTCTGGCATCCCATATGGTTCCCGGAGTCTTCGAGGAGTGATTTCTGAGTATAGAGCCAGGAGTAATCCCTGAGTGCCGCTGGGTGTGACCCAAAAACTAAGAAAAACAAAAAAAAATTGCTTTATGTTCATAAAAGGGAAATCATGCTGATAGAAAATCAGAGTATGAGACATTTGTTAAGTATAGATATATACATATATATGGTTTGAAGACAAATAAAAAGATTTCCTCTGAGCTGATTTAACCTTTTCACCATGCTTTTATTATTTTTACATTATTCATTTTCTCTTTTAGTCTATTTTATGCTTTAATAAGAATGCAAAACTTTTAGTTTTTTTTTTAAATACTGATACATTTCTAGCAGGATATAGCTTCATATATTGTTCAATAAGCTCATTAGAACATATATTCTTTTTGTTTTGTTTTTTGGGTCACACCCTGCAGTGCTCAGGGGTTACTCCTGGCTCTATGCTCAGAAATTGCCCCTGGCAGGCACAGGGGGCCATATGGGATGTCGAGACTTGAACCATCATCCTTCTGCATGAAAGGCAAATGCCTTACCTCCATGCTATCTCTCCAACCCCTCAGAACATTTTTGACATTGGTAAGCATTCTCCATCTCTGTGGCTTACTATTCTCTCTGCACATTTCCCTATATCTCTGTGCAGATTTTATATTTGCTACTCAAATTCCAGATGCCAGTTCTTGGACATAAAAAATAACCAGCAATTAACACTTTGCTCCTTAAATTCTTGATTTGTCTTTAAGACTGAAAGACCTATTACCTTTAGGGAACAGTCTGAAATTACATGGAATGAAGCTTAAATATGCTATTTTTAGCCTTCCTGTTTACAAAGGCACCAAGAATGTAGTTTTGGTGGCAATCTTAGACCCTTCAGTAAAGCCCAGCTGCCAGTTCTGTGTTGTCACCAAAAACCTACTTACCAGCATCAGGGTCATTACTCAAAATAACCTTAGTGATTTATTTGCACATCTGTGAAATATAATAAAATGAATGCTGTTTTAAACTAGTAGTTTTAGAGTTGGGTACACAGGAATTGGAACAGAAAGGAACAAGGAAAACATGAGTGTTTTCTTTAAGATAACATTGATATATACTAAAACATAAGATAAAACTCCATATTCTTACTCTAGAATGCAGTGTTGCAGATTTTTAGCATAGTTTCTCAAATATTTAGGTTATTTAATTTTCAAATAATGTAATTTTTGTCATGTACTAAGTTGAGACATACAGTAAATGATCTATATATTCCTATTATAGCTTTAGAATATACTACAATTTGAAAGGATCTTGGGAAATAAGGTATTAAAAACATTAAACATACCAGATGCAGCCAGAGTGATCGCACAGCAGGTAGGGTGTTGGCCTTGCAAATGGCAAATCCAGGTTCGCTCCCCAGTATCTCATATGGTTCCTCCAAGACTTCCAGGAGTGTTTCCTGAGCACAAAGCCAGGAGTAACCCCCTAGTGCAAGCAGTTATGTCCAAATCAACAACAAACTCAAACATATCAGAGATTTATATAAATATATTAATGAAATATTATAAATTGTATATTATGCATATGTAAATGATCTTTTGCTTTTCTTTTAGAATAGAGTATATTTTAGATAATCTTGCTAAATCATATTTCTACTTCACTGCATTGCTTTCTGGAGGGAAAAATTAATAGCCAAAGATCTGTCATTTAAGTTCTATTTTGGACCTCTCTCCTAAGAATATTATGGGTGGGATGCAGCAAAGAGGAACCAGAATTCCAGCAGGTTATGGACTCATAGATATTTTTTAAAATGCTAGAAGGGATATTTCTCTCGATTGCTCTAGCAAGTGATGCTTTTAACTACCTTGAAGTTGTTATTGTAAAAGCATTAGATCCAGACATGAGAAGCTTGACTATATTACAAATAGGTTTTTAAGGCATCTAATAGGTTGCTCTGAGGTCTGCATCTGCCATGGATGATATATGTGTCATAAAATCATGGGATTTTGAGCCAGTTCATGTGATATAAATCAAGAAATAGACATGCCTTTTGCTGATATGAAAGATACACAAGTGCATACTTCTTCTACAGAAGAATTCTATTTAAATTTTAGGAATAGAATCCGAGGTATGAATATACTTTGATACTTCTCATGAATAAGAATTGTCTCAAAATTTTCACAGTTGTCTAGCCCTTCTAGATCTCTACTTATGTCCAACTTTAATTTAACTTTAAGTATCTTCACAAAAAAATAAGAATTTTCACTTTTTGTTTCTTTATGGACTAATTCAGTTCTATAAAATGTCACATTCTATGTCACAGAAAAGCAGAAAAGCAACACCTTACCTGCTCTGCTTTCTGTGTGAGATTCATAACTGATATTCAGTGTCCATTCCTGCAAGACTTTGAAAAAATTGATGTGATTGGTCATGATAGGAATCTAATCAATGGGTAAATGTAAACAGAAAAACTTAGAGGAAATTCAGAACTGCAAAAAAGTTGAATTTTCATGACAATGTTTAGTTTTTATATTGCACTAGTTTAATGTTTACACATTGTTGTTAGGAGATAAGAGTCATTGACTAAGTCATGCATATAAGACTGCAAAATGAGAACGATGTTTTAGGGATATGTGGATTTAGTATCCTTCACCTTGCCACACCAAACCAATATCTTAGAGGCTTGGGTTGTCTAGGTTATTTAGTCTAAAACAAGTAATATTCATACAACTCTTTGTAGTCTGTATATTTCACCGTGACATTTTCCTGAAATCCTTACTGTGTGTTATTGAAAAGTTTGTACCCAAATGTTAACAATCATGTTCAGGTAGTCACCAGTAAACAAAAGAGAATTTCATTATGCTTGTTAACACCAAGATTTTCCAGGGACTTGATTTACTGACAGAGGAACCGGAATAATGATTAATCAGAAAGAATTGATAGAAGTTTTCTGACATTTCTAGGAGTACCTGTGCCCATCGCAGCTGCCTGAGGGAAGCTTGACTCAAAGAAACTGGCCAGAGGCATGTTCCGACTTTGAGTAACTCTGAGTAGCAACACTATTACCAATAAAAATACTGGGAGAATTTACTTTTAATGGGGCAATGTTATAATACACCACTTAATATAATTTCCGTTATCATTCCATCTCTAAATACTAAATGAGATAGTTAAGTAAGAAAATGACAATACTCTTTAATGAGAGAATTTAATATACTTAGCAAAGAGGTTTAGCAAACACTAATATATATTTATTAAGAGTGTCCCAATTACTAAACAATGGTAATAGCTTCTTTGTCAACATATGTTGTACATGGGTTTAATAGTTTAATTAACAATCATTGGCTAATATTGATTACTTTTGAACTTATTTCTTTTAAGTGTTTACTATGTTCCAGCCACCACAGATTTTATGAAACCAAGGCTGCCAGGTTTCTTCCCTTAATTTTCTCACCTGACAAAAAATCTTGATTTTCTGAAATCTATTCTCACTATCCTTCACCAGAGACACATATATTTTACACCAACACACACATACACACATAACACACACAAACCAGGTTCAGAAGGCAAGCCACATTTGTATTTTAAAATATTTTTCTGTTTTGATATATATATATATTATATATATATTTTTTTACCAGACCAACAGTAGTCATGATTTACTCCTGAACCTGGGTACAGGGATCTCTCAAGAGATGTGGTCTCAAGAGACCACATGGGGTGCTAAGCTCAATTTCCATTGAACCTGTTCAAGACAAGCATTCTTAAATTCTGAACTACAGCTTTGGCCCCTCTCCTATTTTTATTTGAAAGTTTCAAAGTTTGAAGTGACTATAACACAACTCCATTAAATTTATGAAAATATGATTTTTAGTTATAAACTTTATAATTAGAGTATTTTTTTCAATTTATCTTCAGCTGATTTTATTATACTACCAAATACTGGAACTTGAGAAGTGCAATTCATAGGATACTAGTTAGATGGTAGATTTCTCTAGAAAAAAAAATCACTGGTTTTAGGACCAGAGATATAGTATAGCACGCAGGGCACTTAGCTTTCAAAAAACTAACTTGAATTCTATCCCTGGCATCACATATTCCCCACCCACCCAAAAGGAGATCTCTGAGCAAGGAGTAATCTCTGAGTACAGATGCCAGGAGTAAGCATTGAGTAATTCCAGGAGTGGTTACCAAAACAGAAAAATAGCAAAAGCAAAAATCAATTAACAAAAACCTTCTCCTTCCTAGTTACAATCAATTTATTTTACATAGCTTCATTCATGTCTGTATGTTTGTACTTACACAAGTGTGTTCAGTTGTGTGTGCATCTACAACATCACATATGAAGGAGTAGCCTATAGTCTTGGTCCATTATTCATCTCAGTGTTTGCTGTCAAGCTGCTTTTTCCAATTTCTGTTGTGTTCTCTACATTGAATCTTTCATGTAGAGTTTAGGGGCTGGTTTTCTGCTAGGAAATAGCTATGTAATAAAACAGACTTATTATGATTCTATAATTTACCCAGTTATTCATTTCTCCCCTCAAAAATAGGACCTGTAATACATCCATATGTGTGTCAGTTAAATTTAGAGAGCAGTTGTTGAGTGACTACTGCATGCTCTTTGCTAGCTGATAATACTGAGATGGATAAGATAATGTTCCCTCTCAAGGTTGAACTCTAGAGAGACAGATATAGAAATATATAGTTTAAAGTGTTTGCTATAATTTAATAGAATGTCTTTGGTGATGTGGCCAGAGGACTTAGTTTTGTCACAGACTTGGGATGGAGTTAAGGAGGGTTTTCCAATGGAGATTTTATTTAAAGTGAGTGTATAAAGAAAGCAGAAGCATAATAGATTAGCAAACTAGTAGATGGAGAAAGGGAGATTCTAGCCAACATTTGTTGTTTCTTTGAAAGATCCCCCCCCCCATTCTTAGCACTTATTATCTCTCCTTTTGTCCTCACCATATTGTATCATGAGGATGGAATCATTGTAATAACCTGGATTTATTGCTATTCCATTGTACCTCCATATTATTTCACGACACCAGCATCACATTTTTCTTCCTGAAAAGGTAATGCCTGATTCTAGCAGAAGATCTGCTTGTAACTCTGATGTAGGTGTAGGGCTTTTCCGTGTAACCTAAAACTAGTATCGATTGTTTCATTTCTGAAGATAATACTCAAAGGTTCATACTGTGGCTTCAGGTGAAGTCCATAAAATAAAGTCAAGCTAAATAAAACGAAGAGGTAAATGTAGAATCAAAAAACCAAGGAATGTTCAGTACCTGCCGTCAGGCATCATCAAATCAAAGAGTTCTCTTTGCTGGTAAGGTCAGAGAGGGAGGTAAGGCAGATGGGCATGCTCTAAGACAGTGTGTTTCTCTTTGTGAAAGCAAACTGTGGTGCGTGGTATAAATCGCTGTGAGTTTACAATCGCCATTATTTATCTTTACTTTTTGGCAGATGGGAACTGGCTGGGAGCACAAAGGGTACAGAATGCCCCTGGGTGTGCTTGCCTGCCAGAAAGATCTAGTAGGAGAATTAACCTCTATCTTACCAGTGTAATCAGTAGGGTACCATTTAGAGTGACCATGTAGTTTATCTTTAAATCAGGACACTTTGGAGGATAAAAAGGGCTCAATGAATAGTCATATGTGCTTAACAGGCACTCACTGGTACTTTAGGGATATATGATCATTTTACCTTTGTCTATATTTCTGGAAAGGAAGTTTTAAGGAGAAATGGACACAACACATGCACCTTTGTCCTAGAAATGGACTAAAATTCTAAGGAATTATTCATTGTATAAATTCATAAGTTTATGAATTTGAGAAAAATTGAAACTTGAGGAATGAGTCTCTAAAATGTTTCTGAGGATTCACTAAATACATACCCATTTTACATAAAATATAATAATTATATACAACTTATAGTAAGCTAACTCATGGATCTTCTTAAGAAAATATTGCTGGGGCCCGGGAGATAGCATGGAGGTAAGGCGTTTGCCTTTCATGCAAAAGGTCATCGGTTCGAATCCCGGTGCCCCATATGGTCCCCCGTGCCTGCCAGGAGCAATTTCTGAGCATGGAGCCAGGAGTAACCCCTGAGTGCTGCCGGGTGTGACCCAAAAACAAAAAAAAAAAAAAAGAAAATATTGCTATCCAAGCAGAAACACACATAAGATAACTTTATACTAGACTACCCAGTAGTTAACACCCTTACATATAGTATTACAAGTGAAGCAGTCTTTCCTCATATCACTTTCCTTTTCTTCTTGTAGATCTCTACTCAATGTCAGAGAAAAGTGTCCTGGTCACCATAACTAAGGTGACTCACTGATTCCATCACATAGCCCTTGAGTCATTTTTTTATATTTTTAGTGTACAAAGTCATTTTGTTTATTTACCAATGAATTGTGTATGTTTCCCTCTAGAATGTAAGACTGTTGAGGAAAGTATTTTCCAGTTTATCTTCAATAGTATTTCCAAGTGACTTCTAAGACCTTGTAGGAAATTGTTAACTATTCAGTAATTATCTTCTTTTCGAATGAAATTTGTTTATATTTAATGAACTTTTTTTTTTTTTGCACCATGAAGTCTTCTCTCTAGCACTGCTTTTGGTTTTCTTTTTGATTCCATGGTGG